>JAVFBZ010161558.1:0-15050 GCA_032466195.1 Katharina tunicata | reverse complement strand
CCCCCCCCCCCCCCCCCCCCCCCCCCCCCCCCCCCCCCCCCCCCCCCCCCCGACTCAGTCCCCTAGAGGTGGTAGGGAGCTGGGCACATGAAGTTAAAAGGAACAATGAGGATTAACTGATAGTGTTATTCCTCATCCTAAAATAAAAAGTGGTATATATTTGGTTGTTTTAGTTCTTACATATTATAGGCATGTTATAAGAAATTGTTTCCCATTTACTGGAGAAGAGTAGTTGACTTATTGGTGCCCTTAATATTTTATATGTCGTGAAGGACTCTAGATTGTCTTTAACAAGACTCTGGTTATTTCGTTAACCGTGGGGGGGTTAAAACAATCTGACGTTTTATTTAGAGTCCCCGCACATCATCTCCTTTTACTGATTATTCATTCGTGGGGCTCCTAGGACCCCCTATAGTCTATCTGGATTGCAAAAGACTAGCTTTGAATTGGATATATTACTAGAGAGTGGCTGGGACAGGAAAAGGCTGTGACCAGGCTACCCGGGTGACAAATAAGCTGTTAAAGAAAACGTTCTAGCCGCGTGAAAGGACGTTGTCAATTCTGACCGTGTGGCCTTCAACAAAAGCATTGCCCGCCATTTAAGCTCACTATTTAATAATGATCGATACAATAAGACACGGTAGTTTTGTGCACTCGGACAATAATCTCCATGAAAAAAAACCGGCGAAATTTGATGGTGAAATAAAACAGGGCTAGTCCGAATCTCTGACCCAAGTGACCCAGACAACCTTGACTTACAATATATCAATAAAGTTCTCTTTAACCCATACTCACCTCGCCCAGACTTCTGCATACATTAAATTTGATTCACTCTGATGTATAAAATAAGGTGTATAGGTATGAACTTCCTGTGACGTTATCCAACGACTATAACAGCTAAAACATGGTGATTATTAAATCTCCAATGGTATTATTTATAAAATTAAAATGGGGTATCACTATCTGCTTATAGGTGTGCTGTTTTTTTTATAAATCCTGAAACCAAATTCTTTAAGGGGTTGTCATCTGTTCCTCCGCGCAGTTTCTCTTTGGCTTTAGGAGATGTGTCGTTATTGTAACACAGTTTCTATAAATTGTACACCAGCCTGTATATTCTCTGAACCAAAATCGTCGATGAATTAGCATTCAAATAACGAAACGGAAAACAACAGTTTACTAATTTTAAAATATATGGGAAAAAAATTCGCATTATTTCTATTAAGCAATGCAGTGTGATTATATGTTAATAATAGGCTTCTCGTTTGACTGAGCGAAAGCTGGTCAAAAATACACATTTCCCGAGATCGGCCAGCAAAACTTAAAAAACACAATAACACACAAAAAAAAAAAACAGATGCAAAAGAAAAATACCCTTTACCATATATTAATACATTACATTACCAATCAATTCTTTCAAAATGAATCACTTGCGAAAATAACAACATAAAACAAGATATAAGGCAAATATTTCCATAGAAACAAATCTGATCAGAAATTTAAATACACTTCTTTTTTAATGTAAATAAATAAATTCTATGAGGTATAACGATCCTTGTAAAACAATCTTCGTAGTTTGTTTTTATCTAGTTAATTAATTAAACAAATTAAAAAATTCTTTATCTATTGTAGGTGACAGAGAAAGAGTAGCGCATGACAAATATTTTATTAGAACCACTGTGAACCATTCACAACTTCATTGTGAACGAAGAAACAAAAACAGTATGCAAGAGACGAGCTGCATCGAAAATTTATTAATAGCAGGAATTGTTACGATACACTTCCCCATAAAAAATCAATGACACCAACCTTAAAGAAAAAGTAAAAAATGAGAAAATTTAGAAATTTCAGAAAGTTTATTATTAACGAAATAGTACAACAGCCATGTAACAATCAAATATGTATAGAAATATTTACATTGGGTTTCTTACTTACAAGTGATAGTATCATGGTCGTATAAGCCTAATTGAAATGAATCTTTGGTCTTGCACAATGGGTACAATGTAAAAGGAAAGCGCCCTTAGATTACACAGATACTGACACTGATGTGCGCTGATCGGAAGTTGTAGACAGTATACTGCGCAACCGTGACAATTATAAGCACAATCACCATATTCTTAAAACCATATAAACATAGTATCTGTATCAAACTCAAGTCCATGAAACGACTAAAATTTGTATTTTTTCGTCCCTTCGATTACCCAAAGACAACTACTATAAGAAATAAACTGAATTTTGTGGGAAAGGTAACCTTAACAAAACTCTACTGGCACCTTGTTTTGGTTAAGATACGTAATATTTTGACAACTGGGGATCTTCGCATTTATTTCGCTGTGACAACAACTCTAAACTGCCCCTCAGACATGCTGTAAATATATTGTAAGCGTTTGGGAGGACAAGACAAAAATGTGCATAAGGTACAATAATGGGTGATAAAACAAGAATGTTTGTAGGACATTGAAATACTTTTCATCTGGTTTTATAAAACGAACGCAACTTCCCCAAAACTAACCCAAGACAAAGACGATCATTAGACAGACCTACCACATCAAATCCTTCTTTTGATACAAACCTTGCAGAAAACAGATTTAGTAGACATATTCCGTCCGTTTGGTATTAACAAACGTCGGTTGTAATTGTCACGTTTATTCTCGGTGCCGAGTTTGGAACACCTGGACGTGGATAATGGGAGCTCCAAATAGAGCCACACTTCTCCCTCAAGAGAGCAAACACGGGTACTATACGAGCAACAAAAGATTACCTGAATACTGTGTGACCAGGAATCAAAGTTACTCATCAGAGCAAACATACATACCAGTGGAAATCCGAAAACAAACATATTAACATACACTCACCATCGTTTAATTGACAATATAAACGGTCGAACATCATTATGCCTAAAATGCGCCAAAGGGTTGCAAATATTCAAAATAGATTATAGTCCGGGAAGAAGTCAAATTAACTAGCATACTGTGATAATTGACTTGTCAATAAGACGTATGATCCGTGAGTTAGAACGTTTAAAGTTGTTCCATCCTTGTAACGTAGATTATTCTGATTTTTTTTTTAAGTGGCTCTTTTACTTTGGTGTGGTTTTTCATCCTTTCAAGCGTTCGTCATTGTAAATAAACACATAATAGGAATACAAAGAACCCTTCATTGCTTCTATATCTAAACAGTGAGTGGATAAAGAGGAAACGTAACTCCTGTGGGTTTATACTTATAATTTAAATTAACAGCCAATCAGCGTTGGACTTAAAGTGTCTAGGATGCAAATTCTGAAGCCATTCATAGTTGTAGACAATTGTCGAAAAATATTTTCTTGTTTTCATTGACAGCGAGGTCATCCATACTATAGTTGCCTAATAGCTTGGGCAATTGTCAGTCGTCTGTTATACATTATTTTCATGGCTAAAAATATTGATGAAGTCGTGTTTTTGCATGGATGCATTCCAATGAATACATTGTACTTTTGTGCTTATTGTATCAGTTGTATGCAAAGGATGTCGTGGAAGCATGTGCCTGGCCCACTGACGACGGGGCACGCCGCACTATTATCCAAAGAGAATTCGTCAGAAGCTTCTTGTCCGTCATAATCTTTGAGTACAAGAAAGTCATGCAAATTTCCCTTGGCAGGAAAGAGAGAGGAGTTCCAGGCGAAGGGTGTGATTTATTGCGCTCCTGAATTGGTTAGTAAGTACTTTGGTTGTAATGGCGACGGGAACACCTGCATGGGCCCAGGCCTAAACTAGCTTTAACTGGGCGAAGAAAGGCTCAATGCATAGGCGATTAGGCCGGGCTTTGTTCGGAGACCATCGAGCTTGGTGTCGTCAACTCTGAAGACTCCTATATCATACAAATACGACTTGAAGTGGCCCTCTCATTGTAACCACGCCACAATGAACACTTTTAATCGGTCTTTCGTGAACAAACTCTTCGAGCGTTTCCCTCTTTTGTTGTGAAGAAAATCGCCCTTACTTTGGCAATGTGTTTAATACCGCTCTGACCAGGTGTGGATAGAACCCAAAGGACTCTTTCAAAGATTTTCAAAATTGTGTAATTTTAATTTTAATTACCTTCTGTTTCACAATTAAACTGTCTTAATTTGCCTTCCCCTACCGACAATGGACAAACAATTTTATCAAAGAGAATGGTATCATTATTATGAACTGTACTAATGTTTAAGTTTGGCTGCCACAACAAAGCCTGGAAGAGATTTTTACACTGTAATTAAGGATTCATATATAAAGAGTGAGGGGATTTAGGTCAACCACGAAAACCATGCATGTAACGTTTAGTAGTTTCTCTCTTCACTGTGATTGATAAGTAAAAAAAAACTCTAAAAAAGAAGAAGAAAAAAAAAATGGTTCGATCGCAGAAATTGAAGTAGGAATTTCGTTTTTCCTTTGAGCTAAAATAATTGTTTGTTACCAGAAGGAAAGAAAAGAGCCGTATCAACTTTCTCTGTCTTTGGACTTTATGATGTTGGCATAGCAGAGAGTGGTGGCTTTCTGCTAACTTCCATAAAACCAAGTTATCCAAATGCGTCAAATCCAAGTCATACGAACCTTAGAAACAACGAACCCTTTTACAGTACTGCCACAACGTATCATAATCTATCGGTGAAGATATCCGATTTTCCGTGTTCTTATGCGGCCTCATACCATCGTCCTGATGTTCATTGGTGTTTAATTCTCCATGACTTAAAGCATCGTGATTCGAACTAATACGTTTTAATCACCTTGTTAATATTGGTGTATTCGCTATTGCATCCTCTGAGTTCTCTGTTTGACGAAGAGCTCAATCCAAACATGGCTCTCGTCGAGCATGTTTTGACGGGATTTAATTATCGGGTTAATTGAACTAATCCCTTATCTTAGTGATGGGGGGATGGGTTTATGACCTGCCCGAGTCTACCCATGCAGAGTTCTTTCAAAGTCTCGTCGTTTCAAAAAAATTTCGCTTGCATGGTGCCCGATTTGAAAACTGGTCTTGCTACTAATCAATCTAATAAAAGCCAAACATTAACAAAATAAAGTTATGAGTGCAACCACAGATAAAAGTCGAAAAAGGAAAGAAAATAAAACGACGAAAAAAAAAACCGAACAAAAACGAAACGAAAAATAAATAAATGAAAAATTAAATCAAAATTAACCAAACAAATACATTAGATATATTTTACTGATATTATAGTTATAGCGTTAAATAGGATATTAAGTGATGTCCTAACCATACTTTTGTTTATAATTCAGATGAATGTAAACATTTAAGTTACAATAAATTCACGTTGGTCAATGTCCTTGGACACAAGGTAAACTGAATATAAATTGCTCTAAAATGACCACATATGTTGTGATAATTCGTGCATTACATGGCATTTCCTTTAAAAAAGCTACAAAGAGGAAATCTGCGCTCTATTTTATCTAAAATGTCTCTAACTATACTTCAGGGTTCATGTTGTATCAAGGTATGGAGATACAACGCTTTCCTTAGTCGTTGGAAAACTTAGAACATAGATATTAAAGCGAGAAACTATATCTGATGAAAACAAAGAATAATTAACAGAAGGGTGAGAACAAGAAAGATTTGTTGATGGGTTTTTCGAGTGACCATCAACAATTAGCGGTTGTCACGTTTCAAAGTTGCTTGTAAATCCAGATGAAATTGCTTTGGTATTTCTTTACATGGAAGTTTTATTTGTTAAACGAGTTTACATGGGCGGATCTCGAAAAAGAAAAAAAGAAGTATATATAACAAAAGTAGAACAAAACAAGGCCAGTTCCTAAGGAACGATACAAGTCATATTAACCTCTCTCCCATCCAAAGCAACAATACAAACTCACATTTTATATTTTCCATAATTTAATATTCTCCCTCTGTTATGACTTCAAAGTTAACATGTTGTATAGTAAGTAGAACACAAGAGTTTTTTTTACATTTTTGGTCAAACGATTAAATCTTCGACTTCACATAAAGTATAAGGAGTCGAAGTTGAACTGTGTTGGTGATAATGATAATGAGATAGCCAGTCTTACCTTAAATGAATTCAGGGGCCCATACTTGTTGAAAATCGACATCAATGGTGAACACAAAATGAGAGGCACTTTTTTAAAAAAGGTTTTCTAAAAGAAGATGGACAATTATTTTTCCGAGAAACGTTACTGGAAAAAGAAAATACTAAACTGAAAAACCACGCATCTATCCATCTGGATTTTTGTTCAGCACCTCATCTGGAACATTGAAAATGAGTTGTTTAATGCTAAAAACATTTTTAAGTTTGTAAAACATTAGCAGTTTAGAAAAATAATAGGATAAATATGCAGTTTATACACGTCAAAATATTTTGAAAATAATATTAATTTAAAGTCAAGATATTTAAATGTTGAAGACTAGCACTGTTAAACCTTAACATATATAATATTTTAAATTGGGATTATTAAATTATTACAATATAATAATAATAATATTAATAATAATAATAATAATACAAAATAAAAAGAAAATGTATTTGTGGTACGATTGTAATATTTAACTGTATTAAAAATAAGTAAGATGTTATTTGCAAATAGTAAACATTTGTTGTATAATGTCAGATGTTTTTTTATAAATCTGGAAGCTTAGAGATGTGACCAGTGCAACAGTAAAATGTTTTGTCGTTTTGTTTATTTTAAATTGAACCACGTGGTTTGTCTTCTGATTGAAACCAGACAATACAAACGGTGTTGGTTGACCCAGGAGATGATGAGTCCAGTTAGGCGAAAAATAACCTTAATTGTAATGAATTAAGTTGTAAATAAAATTATTCCGTATGAGCGAGCACCGTGAGAGAATACTAATTGTATAGAAGAAGGGGTTGTCACTTTGGTCGCTTACCTGGTCTGAAGCACAAATTAGAAGGTAAAGGATCTTTAGAAAGATACATTGGCAAAGGTCACCCAGACAGATTGCAAAAGCGGAACGGAATGAATGAACCACACGCACCATTTACCCGCGAAACGGAACGCTTCAGTGATAGCCAAAAAAAATTATTCAAACATCGAATTTAAAACCTACCAAGCAGAAAATTTGTCCATCTGTTCGCTGGAAGGTTGAGAGCCGTCGCGCGGACGTCACAGACCCGACCATGCGAGTTCCCTATAAACCCTATATATTTATTTGGGTGCCCCTCTCAAAGGAATAAAAGATCTTAAAGAGTGAAGTCTTCAGTGGGTTTAACGACACCGTTTGATGCTGGTGATGGGCTAACATTTGACATATGCCTTGAATAGAGACAGAAGCGATGGTTGTTTTCAAACAGGCAATTCGTCAATCTAAATTGACTAATGTATCTCCAAGTGTAAAGCTTCTCTCTTTCTCACAGCTCTTCTGTGAACGTTCTGAAGTGTCGCTAATGCTGCCTTCACCTCTCTGAGATGTCTCAATTGAAAAGAGAATAGGCAATAACATGAAGCTATCAAATAATCATCCATTTCAATTCACGCTCCCCTTCTATGGTTTTAAAGCTTCTCTCGAATGCCTGTTCAAGCTCCTTTCGGATTTCATTATATGTCAATTGAACAATTTATCCTTATTTCTAAATTTAAATTAAACAATTAATAACGTTTTGTAAATCTAAATAAGCCATTCTTCATTTGCTAGACTGATTATACTAGATCAGCTAAAAGAAAACATCGTGTATTTAAAATTAAATTAAATTAATTATCTCCATAGGCGGCGTCTTCAAATAATGGACTGCAGTGATTTTCTCTATCTCTGTAGACCCAGTTAAGCGTGACTAACGTCATAACAAGGACTTGCCTACTTTTATCCTTAATACAATCAATTCAGTCACCTTGTCAAGGCACTGTTCACATAAGATTTTCGCCGTACGTGATGATATTTTTAACGGGTTAGCCTGGTAGGATTTTCACACCCTGGAAACGATTTATTTCACTGGATGATTGCCCATTCAAAGATTGTGGTTCAATCGGGACGGGGTAATAGTAACGAGGTACAATTGGCGGGGGATTAGCACTCACACGTCACACAAAGACTGGGCACTGGCTATTCAGCCGGTCAATAGACTCCGTCAACAGACCGTGGACACACGAACGTCCCAAGTAAAAGGATCAATGAATATCAACTGATTTCCAAACATCGAATCGCACCTTAAGAAAAATACCTGGGGATCACATTTAGTGTGAATGGTTTTCTGTTAACAAGAGGCTTCCTGTTTCTTCTGTTACTTCAGTAACATTCTCTGACACTTCAATAGATACGTCCCAACATATACAACAAGGAAAATATTAAAGGGACACATATATTAGTTTAACATGACAATTCGATATATATGTCTTCATTTCAGAATACTTTCTAACAATCCTAATAATCTATCTAAATTGATAGATTGGCCACGAAATTGACATAACCTTTAATTAAATGCCGTATTGATAGATAGACTAAACGACAGATTTAAACGATTTAAAGGATTTTTTGTTCATCTGAAATGTTGGCTTCAGCAGTATTAAATGAATGAGTTAATTGTTAAGTCGTCGTTTCTTATCACAGCATTAAAATTAGAAACGTCTAGCTGCAAAATAATGGTCAATACCCAAGCTTGACGTAGGTCTGTTCTACTAACCACTGTCGTATACTTTCTTGTAGAATTGGCAAAAAGATCTGGTGGTTAATATATACAAGGGTTCATATGTTACACAATTAATATATCCACCAGGGTTATATAATTTGATTTACAAGGAAAAAAGGAAGTTTCTGAGGTTAATACGTACAGACGTTCAAAGGTGACACAATAAAAACATCTATAAGTATAAGACAATGTTATTTACTATATGATAACATAAAGTTCCCTGTCGTTTATATCTACAGGCTTCATTGCAATTAAAATATCAAAGATGACTAGATATATCATTAACCTGTATACTGTAGGCCAATATCTAGGGGCATACAGAATTTACACAATCAACATATTTACGAGTGTTAAATAATATTTTTTACCGCGATAAGATAACGTTCCAGTGGATAATATCTATACATGGATATATATTTTTATGTTTCTTTGATTGTAGTTTATCCCTAGTTGGTGAACAAAAACATCCGAAAGCACTGGCAACAAAAAGCAAGACAACACAATATATGTACCTGGCCAAAAACAGACAAACACAACGAAACGGCATAGGGGCCCATTAGCTAAGAGACCCACGAGTTAAAGAAAATCGCATTTACTAGGAATCCCTCTAGCTAACGACACTATTCCAAGGATACATAGCAAACTACTTCACATTTTATGGCTGTGGTATAATGTGGATATATATAGTTGCAGTACACACCGGTCATATAAGTGAAAAACGTTCTGGATATTAATGTTTACAGTGGTCCAGAAGTCACACCATTATTATGTCCACGTGTGTGTACATTTTTTTTCTTAGTTACCAATCTACCAACAAGTTCCGGAAGAAATTTAATTGTACATTATCAAGCAAAATAATTCGCCTGTTTAAGAGAGAAATTTCGATGTTGTTGAAAACTGTTATTTTGGGTAGGTTCACCCGGTACAACAATCTATGTTTATGGCTGGATGCTTCTGGTAATCAATATAAGTAACTTAATAGGATGAAAGAAGATTAAAGGAGAGTTAGTGAGCCGTTTCTTTAAACACTAAAAAAACATACCCACGTGGTCTGACTTTAGTGGTCATTGTGAAGGTATGGGAAAGGCGTAAAAACTCTCAGTCCATCATGGTCAATAATAGAACAAGTAAAGCGAACTTATATCCCAATCAAAGTAATGCTGTCAAGTACTTCTCAGGTAATAGATAAATACTGGAACAGGTAAGTGGACCGAGCGTCAAGTACCTCTGTGTTCCCATGAGATCATCGAAGACGGCTTTAATACAAGTCGTTAAGCTTGGTTCAATGAAGAAGCTGTTATACAGAAACACTGGCTCTATAAGACGAGCTGACGTAATTGCCCATTTCTGGACCAGGTCCTTGAGCTTTGGTCGTTTTGTTCGGCGACCATGGCTTTGATCTCCAGCACAAAGATCGCGGATCTCTGGATAAACTGGCCACATTCTATGACGTAATGTTCAGTTTTGATTTATAAAGATTTATTGATTCACAGAAAACAAAATTAAAATAGATCAAACTCACAATGCCTATAATTAAATAGTTTGCCTTTTGCATTAGTGTTGACTAATACCTGATACCTAAAACACATGGTATGTTTTGATTAACCTCCATTAATAGCACGAAGAAGAAAACTATACCGGTTGAGTTTGTCACATATGCCACCATAAGCCTTTTCCTCCGAGGACAACCATTTACTGCCCTGGTTTATGTGTATACTGAAGTTGCCCCTAACGGTAGAGCACTTTTACTGTGTATCTCGTGGCGTAATAAGTCAACTCGGTCACGCGGCCTCACTTGCTGCATTTCTTATCAAGTGAAGAATTAACCAATTAATGTAAATTCTGAAAGACAAAACCTCAAGGGATGCTAAACTTAAAATACATACGAAACTAACAAAACATTGCAGCAAATCCAAAAGCGATGTCTTGCAAAACGTAAACGTCTTCTCACGAAAGAAAAGTAGGGCCTTTTAAAAGTGTACTTCTACAGGTATTTCCTCCGGACAAAGAAAATCAAACAAACAACAACATTATCCTTGGTATTGTTGGTAAGTTTAAGATAACAAAAGAGTAATTGGCTCCGAAAATGAGTTCTTTAGATCCACTGTTGTGCTATTATTCCATCTTTTCAAAAATAAAACATTTTAATCTTATAATTATCAGAAGTTGTTATGTACAGTATGCAATTGATACCTACATAATTTATCCAGTGATCCTGGCACCGTCGTCTTATAAGTGCATATTAAACCCGGAATAAATAAACAAGTAATAAATAAATAAATAAATTAATAAATTAATAAATCAAACACTGTTAAACTCCAATGTGAAAACGGAGCTAAGCTTATATCAATCGTGCCTCCATATACATTAGGCGAAATAAGGCGCGAAAGGTTTAATCGCGTTTCAAGATTATCAGAAACGTATTATACAGATCGATAGCGTATATAGAGTACTCTGGACCCAACGTTACTCTTTGAGAGACCCAATATTACACTTTGAGAGACTTCATCACACTTTAAGTTGTGCTCTACATTAACGCATGTAAACACTCTCAATGCAGCCTGATTGACAATGAAGCTATAAAATAACCCAAACAAAGATAATGTTATGTTATATTATCCAGACTAAAAAACACCGACTGGAGAAGGCAGCGCGATGGACTCCGCTGAACGCTAATTTGTGTACAGCAAATAGTAACTGAAGACAGATGAAGCTCTGTCAGTATTTATTATATAATACCAAATGCCAGCAGACACTGTTTCGGACTATATAATACACCTGTTATGTAATTCGGAACTTAGAGAACTTCATATTTGCGCGACGATTCGATAGTTTATTTTGTCACCATCAGGAGTCACCGCCCGCTCGTCGCTAACACCAATCAATAAATCGATCATTCCATTATGATGATGACAAAATAAAACCACGTAGCACACACTCTACTCATAATCTATTTATCATATACTTTCAATATTTCATGAGAAAAACCGTTATTTGTTAACAGAAACTTTCACGGACACTGGACCCAAATGGGATGACGACTACTCAGAAGAATGTGAAGGCCGTCTTTGAAATAGTGCAGCAACAGTGGCCAAATATATATTTTTGCATAAATGTAGAGAAATAAAATTTGCTTGCCTCCATATGCTATGACAATAAGTATAGATACCTGTGTGTGTTATATATTCACCACATGTTCCAAACCATCCAACTCTTATTACCGTTTCTCGAGATGTCTGTAGGTTACTTATAACAACTCGAGATCAAGATCTATCCAGAAACTTGTCTCGGAGAATTTATCTAGAACATGATGATGATTTGTCGGTTTTAAATTAATCGATATCTCTGTGCCAGTGTTACTCTTTACAAATATATATGCCGTGACAAACGCTGTTTATTTAATTATTTATCCCTCCAAACCTGTCATGATTAGCGTAATATAAATGTGTCCAAAACAAGTCAGAGTAAATAAAAACGGTATTTAATCGGGAACGCAGGCTTTGTTTACATGTAATACCACACGAAGGAGAATCCTACATTCCAAATTAGAGAACCAAATCATCGCCCTTCCGTCTTTTACTCTAAGGTATTGACTGGTAATCTTGTCGTGCACATAAGGAACAGTTATCACTGAGTGCAGTTTGCGAGTAGGTTTAGCTGATAAAGTGGAAATTCTTCTGCCTGATTTTAAATTGAATCGACCTGCAACAACCCTTTCTTATGTTTAATGTTAATTCAAATAGTAAACTTTAGGCAATTCATTGTCCAGCGCACTTTTTTTTGCGGAAACAGTGTCACGCCAAAAACAAAGATGGTTCGTCAATACATTATAATGCTGGTATTCTTAGGAATCCCAAGAGAGGTGCGAGCCTTCTTAGTATTAGGGACCCTTGTGGCGAAATCACGTGATATTATTCCGCCCTCGTATCACCTTTGTGTGTTATCAAACGTGCAATAAACGGAAATACCCTGTAGGGGGCGCTGGGGGTAATGTAAACAAATCATTGAAAATAGTGGCCAGTTCAGACTGATAAAAGCCCATCTGATAGGGAAAATGATCAAATGTCTGTATCACGAGCGAGAGGTTCATAGATAAACTACAGTGTCAGAAGGTCCCTATGCATTATATAGTCAAACTGAGGCTCTATAGCAGGTATTGCATACCAGCATAGGGAAGGGATTGTATTTTCTATTTCTTATACTGTCGGTATGCATCATCCGTATAGGAGAAAGCCAGAGTAGCCCAACTGCTTATTCTAAAAAAAACAAAAAAAAAACTATCAGTTCGGTGAATTCTCATACTTATAAAACAACTCTTGTCTCTTGCTACTGTAGTTTGTGTGGCACTTTAAACGAAAATAACCAGTGGCTAAATCACACTTCTGTTGTAAAATGGATTGCAGAGAAAGAGTGGCTTTGTACCTGGTTATATATATTTGATCGCCTGTTAATAACGCGGGGCGGTTTACTTTTACCATTGAGGCGATTGAGGAGGACATATTTTAAAGTATGTTTCTAACACAGTCACGACTGTGTGGAGTAGGCCTACTTGTATTTTTTAGGTTTTCCTATCCCTTCAATCTAAGGTCTTGCATCGTCTCCGTATAAATGAAATCTCTTGAGAACGCCGTAGAATCTGATATATTTTGCTATGAATTGTACTTTTCTTTGTTTCCATGTTGTTGTTGTTATTTAACCAGTTTAATCATTGATAGCCCGTAACACCTTAATAGCAGTAAATGGTATTAAGTGTTGCCGTTTCGTGTCTTGTTACACTTAAATTTTCAAGAGAGCAGTTTTCTTGCTCGAACATTAAGAATGTCTGTGCGGTGTACATTCTTGAAAAATAATGTACACTTAGACAACAGTGTGACATACCAGCCATCGTTTAAATCAGCGTTACATATATTTCAGTATCAGTGTTTATCGTAATTGTTGCCAGATTTTTTTTTAAATTAATTTATTTATATACTTTATAAATAGCCTAATATTGCTGGCCATGAAATAAAAGTATTGCCAAGTTGATATAATGTATTGTCCGGGTGTGAGTAGCCTCCCATGGCTGCATGCACCAGTAAACCTAACAAACAAAAGAATATCAGTGTGTTTTCTAGCAGAAGATCGTGGTGTCGTGTTTTTTGTCATGTAAATGTGTCGTAGAGTCTTCTGTGTTGTCAGCGTCGTTTAGGATTGTTTCATCCACTCATTAGGCTGGCTTGCCACCATATTCGTGAAATAACCGTAAATAGGCCTACGGCGTTAAACCCCAATCAAACAAACACTGCCAATAGTTCCACATAACAGTTTCGAGTAACATATCATAAGAGAAAACTCCCAACACTGAACACGTGCTGGTATAGATATATCTAAATATATATCTACTGGACTTCCTTGTTCGAAGTTTCTGTTAATCAGACAACGCTTTTGTCGGTATGTTTTGTTTACAAGTAGAAGACGTAGACAACTCTGTCATTGTGTATTGTATACTTCTGGTCTGTTTTTGTAGGCCTACATCTAAACAACACATATTGACACCGTTATATATTCTCTTAATAAACCCATGTTCTGCGTTTCATTGTGATAACCTGATACAATGAAAGGTTGCATATAGTAACAAAGAACAGGGTTAATCGTGCGACACCTGTGTGTGTGGTGACTAAGATAACCTCCCCTGCCGATATAATTCTAACTGACTGGCGTTAACAGTAGTATCTGCTATGCAATGACGCCGAATCAAAGAAATATAGATGTACACGAGGAAAAGAGCAATGTTTACACATGTGTTGTGCGAGGTAAATATTTCAAACTGGTAAACTAATAGTTAACGTTAAACTATGATATGTCGGTAAGATTACAAATAAGGGTTAACTGACATTTGTCGGAAAGCTAACAAATAACGTAAACTATACATGCTGATAAAGTAAAAATGTCGGCAAACTAAGCTAACCAATACTGATAAAATGTTTAAAGTTTGTAAACTGGCCAGTGATCATGAACTCGCTGACGAAGGTCCACTAGCATATGTTGAAAAAGTAACCAATGTCGACAAACTAACCAATACTTATAAACTAAGCTCAGATTCCATTCACATGGTACCGTCCGTCACCTCCGATTATTGGCTTTAGTGTAATGACAGGCCATTTTTTAGTCCATAAACGGTATATTTACCGCTGCAGGCAATATTTGTGTCGTATGTAGATAAACGGATCCTATAGGACATCAAGAAATAAAATAGAACTATTTCGCATAACAATAGGCCATAATGACCAATGCAACAAGAGAATCAAGTCACGTGAAAGAATTTCAATTTGTTGATAGGTTGATTAATCAGGTCAAGCTTCAGCAGCCTGGCTATGACGTTCACATCTATATTCAAAATGCCTCGTCATTACATACAAGGTCCGTCACCGAAGTGAATCAATGGACC
>JAVFBZ010161547.1:3655-15252 GCA_032466195.1 Katharina tunicata | reverse complement strand
CAACGATTCTAACACAAGCAACTAATTTGAAGTGTCATTTCAAGTATCAAGTCCGTTGAAAAGATAATATTTATCCAGTGTTACGTTGAACAACATAAGACTGTTCGCTCAAAGCATAGCTTACTGCCTTATACAGGCAAAGGGCCTTAAATTGTCGAAGCTGGACAGTACTTCACTATTTCAATAATCATCCTCCAGAACATACATGATGTTAACATAACTATTGTTAATTTAAAGGTACTATACCGCAGAATTTTGACCGAAATGAATTAAACTGGGTTTTCTATATTTTTTTAGTATGGCCCAAAATATAAGCTTTCATAAAATACCAACCTCGAGTGACTACTGGGCCCGCCTCACTGACCTAATATAGGTCTGTGGCTCGCCTTGGCGTTTATTATCCACGAGGAAGACGGCCGCGAAAAGTCATTTGTGCATATCAAAGAACTCTTCAAAATACAGCATTTTAAAAACTTTTTTTTCTCTCACAACTAGTGTGAATGAGTTTTATGAATAGAAAAATGTTTGGATTTCATGCAACAATGATAAAGCTTCCTACCAAAATTCTGCTGTATAGTACCTTTAAAGTAGCATAAGCACCCACAATTTGGATTTTTCAACTAATTCTGTTTGCCTTGATTTTTACAAGATATGTTTGTTCAAAAATTAAAACAGTCCTGTTAAAATATAAATCATTCTAGCAGTTATTTGAATTTAGCCGAAAGAGAGCTGGTCATATTTGCTCTCAAAGACTTTGAATGAACTTGTTTGTAACGAGCTAACATTTTGAACCTTGTAAGGGGTGTGGCTAACACGGTTGATTCGGGGTGACGTCGCTACATCAAAGTGTCTGAGATGTGACATATTTCCATTTAAAATTTGTGGCAGAATTTTAAGTTTTTTTGTTGCTTTTAAATTACCTTGTCCTTCAAATCTGGGGGTAGAATTAACGAAATGCCTCTAACTTTTACTTTTGATAAAAATATAAATGTTTCAAGAGATTCTGTGAAAACCCAAAATTCAGAAACTTAAAGCATACCTGTTGTCTCTGAACATTTCAATTTTACAAATCTCAGAGAATGTTTACATACTGCGACCATGCATACTTATTACGTTCAAATTTGAATTAAAAATATCAAACAACACATTTTTATAATTCATCTTATTTTATTAACTTCTATAGAGACAAACAGCTGCGTCAGTATATTTTGTTATACGACATACAGTCTAAAAGACAGAGGACACAATATACACGAATGTAACTTGGTTAACAAACTATAAAACAGATAATTCTACACAAAAATGTAACAATTTGTAGGTATACGTAGGTCAATCGATAAGTCGCACTTGGCGATATTTATATATTAGGTTAACATGTTTCGATATATTTATTTTGCCAATACATGATATATCATAGACATTTCACAGCAAATTTCAACACTTTTCAGTTTACATGTGAACAATTTAACATTTTAGTCAAGGCAATGAATACAGACAGGTACATGTACCTCTGCAGCCCAACACTAACTCCTCAGCCAATAGTTAGGAAGCAAGACAACCTACTTGATTCACAGAGCCAATCAAGTTCTGCGAAACAAATGAAACAGCCAATAGCATGTCATGTAACATTCTGCCTCTGCGCCGTTACCATAATATCAGTCGCTGGTAACCAATGGATTTTAACAGCCAAATATTCAAACAAAAGACTCTTTCTAGCCATCCACTACACCGGACACGAAAGCCGTTTAAAAGTATCTTCTATAGAAAGTAATGTTTATAATTACTAAAGGAGTGTTATTGTAACTCCATTAACTAGCAAAACACAATTTTAACTAGGCACAAAATTACAATCTTCAGAAATTATTTTGTGAAAATAACTTTCTTTCAAAATTATATTTTCTTAGACTATATAGAAATATAGTTCTATTTTACAAAAAACTAGCTCACAACATTGATTCACAACACTCATCTTTAAAAATAGCAATTTGTCCAAAACAACTTTCAAAATAATAAGCATATACACTATTACAGTAAAATCAACAATTCTATGCAATACTATAGCAACATTATTTATCAGCATCATTTAGCAAGCAGTGTTGATGAAAATAGTTCTTTTGGCTAAAAACTTGTTTGGGGTGCCACAACATTTAATTCAATACTACATTGATTAGTTCCAACAATTAGTTCCTGCTTATGTGAGCATAATAAGTGTCGATGAAGAGGGTGTAGTCCAAACTAAAAAGTGTTGAATTAAGAAGCAAAAAATTGAAACAATTACACAGTAGATTGTATTACCATTCACAGGTCATGTTATTTCTTTTAATTTGTGATGTTCTTATAATATTAAATTTCAAGCCACTGACTGCGAAACAGAGGCTAAGAATATGGGTCTTGTTATTTATCAAGTACAAACTGTCTTGTACCTCTCAACAATGTTCAAATATGGGTTTAGATATATTTTCAAACTGGAAAGAAAGAAAAACAATTACATTCTTCTATGGCTGTTTCATCCCAGGGACCCGTTTAACAAAGTGATGTTAAGCTATGTCAACGTAAATATCATAACGACCAGTACTGGAGGCATTGTGTTGTCATGGTAGTTACGTTCAACGTAAGCTAAGATCGCTCTGTGAAACGGACCCCTGGACTTTAAGCTACATGTAACATGGCCAATGTTTACCAAGAGCGCTACAGAATCATCGTTTGTTTATTTGATTGAGGTTTTACACCATACTTAAAGTTCTCACATTCATCTGACATTCTTGCCTGACCAATGGGCGAAAAAACCAAATCAGCTTCCCGAAGCTACCATGTTCAGAGAGGATACAGAAAGGGCAGCTCGAAACAGGAAATTTAGACCAACTGATAAACTTGATGGATTAATCTGCTAAAAGAGACGTTTTCAAATTTTTAGATTCATTGATATCTCGCTGCAGATATTATTTGTACTAGAAACATTAACCCAAAATCATATATATTTGGAGAACATTTCGATTCACAGTTTTTGAACAGCATCAATTATTTAACAAGTATATTTTTTTCCAGTGTTCTCTGGCACAATTAGGAGCTACATGTACAAAGTACCTGTATATTTAGGCTGCTGTCTAATAAAATATTGGTAAAAAAATAAAATTAGATAAAAAATAAAGCAAAAAAAAAAAAGGGTATTTACAAAATAACTAATGATCACACTATTTGATTACACAGGTAACCAGATTAAATAAAAACAGTTTGTAATATTGCACAATGTTACCAAAAACAACAAATTTGTGAGCAGAGGAATTGAACAAATTGACACGGAAACATTAAACACTAAAACGAAACTCATCCAGGATTGTCTCAATATATAGTAATAATAAAAAAAGATAAATGCTAACTATTTATTGATTAACACCATCTAAATTTATTGAGACCAATTTCAGTGTTGGTAGGCCTACTCAAGCACCATGCTCAAAGACTTTATAACGACATGAATACCAACACCAAAACAAGGTCATAATTAACTCAGATGCTGGTAATCCATAAGTAGTTCACCTGTGTTCTTAAACAACAAACTTCCAAATGCCGCTATATTGATGTGACAAATAGTAGCAATGCTGTGGCAATGTTCAAATCTTCAATATATTTCAAATTATCTATCTCCCAGAAACACCTGTAAATCTATTCATATAAAAGGTTTCCAAACAGGAATAAAAAATAAAAAGGCTTATAAGTCGAAATGGTTCTTAATTTAAATCGAATTTTAATTTCAAGACCAGACCCCCAATTTTTGAAAAAACAAAGCCTGAAGCCAACTTTTTTCAGGGTTATTCAGAAGTATATAAAAGCGTTTCTGAGTATGCCGTAGCAGAGTTGAGCCGTATATTTGGTCCAGTGGCTAGTCTGATAAATGTTGCGTAGTTTATGCGGATCACAGCAATTAGAATAGGAGCTACCACCACCATAAAAGTTAATTCACTTATATGACAGGGTACCAGCATGTTGGGGCACAGGTAAAGTCCCCTATAAATATCCCTGACAACAAAGAATGACAATCGCAGGACACCACAACAAAACAGCTTTCGGACATATGATTCATTTATATATTTGAGTGGTGTTGAACGTTGTACTCAAGGGTATTTCACTTATGACGTCTGCATTGGCGCCGTATGGTGGCAAACCGAGAAGAAATCTCGTAAAAACCACCGGGCAAACTCTGCAGCCACCTGAAAACTTTCCTAATGCCTGCTGGACATACATGTATGAAGCCTTCGCCAAAAACCTGGTCTCAGGGCTGATGTAATCAGGATTTAAACAAAAAATACCTCCGGTTTCTTATATATTCTGCCCTAGTCCAAGGCACCTCAGATTTTATTAAGTTAACAAAAAAAGA
This sequence comes from Katharina tunicata, assembly GCA_032466195.1. Taxonomy (NCBI): domain Eukaryota; kingdom Metazoa; phylum Mollusca; class Polyplacophora; order Chitonida; family Mopaliidae; genus Katharina; species Katharina tunicata. Next base: position 10,880 of record JAVFBZ010161547.1, on the reverse strand, counting down.
ATTAACTTTATAAGGTGGGACAGTTTGTACAAAACGCATTGCTACATGCAAATAGAAATATCAATCAGTTGAACCTTTCTGAAATCAACACGGCAGGTTCTTGGCAAATTGGCAATTTGAGAGTAATACTCGTCGGTATAAGTAGCCTATGGCTAATGTTGCTTTTTGTCAAACCCAACTTTAAACAGAGCCAAATTCCACTCAGCCATGTCCGTCATAGTATGCCGACTCTAGGGCAAACAGAACAGCTGTCATAACCGTTTCCAATAAAGAAGACTGCATAATGCAATTACAGGATGAAAAACAAGACACCACAACAAATCAGCTTCCTGATGCCCCTTAGCTTAGAGCACCAGGGCACAGGGTGCTGATCTTCACAACACGTGACCCATGTTACTAAGATGTTGTGGGGCTCGTTTTATAAAGCAGGGATCCAAGCAACATCTTCTGTAGCTGTAGGGCTAAAATTTAAATAAAATAATGGCAAACAGGGAATAGTGAGTCAGGCTTGTGGTATGCTAACTGACACATTGTGAAAAATCTGTCTTGGTTAAGCAACAAATTGCACTAGAAATCAGAAATTTGAAGGCATAACTTTGAGTCGGAAAGAAAATAATGCCAACATCTCCATGGCGACTTAAGATAACTATGGTCAACATATATCAGTCGTTCTTCTACCAGTCAAAATCCCATCTAAAACACAAACACAGAAGAGCTCCAAAATTTTGAAAACAGAACCATATCCAAGAATAACATACTATAAAACATCAGCTGCATCGTTGAAATTTGAGAGAAAAAATTGAGAAAGTTGTTCATGATTTATAACTAAACAGTAAAATTGCTGTAGTTATATTCAAATAAAAAATAAAAAATAAAAAAAAGCATTCTAAAACATTTGAAACAATGTTATATAAACAATATACAATTCTATCCATATAAACTATATCAACATATCTATGTAAGTATCATTACTTATATACAGTATATCAAATCTTTTCCTTTAAAACAAAACAATTTTTTTTTATGAAACTTAAAAATATATGAAAGCCTTCAGTAACGCCTTTGAATCAATTCAAAGTTTGTGCCTTGTTTATGAGAATGTTACTTTCTTTTGCTGAAATTCATGAACAATTGTTATCATTAAAAAGGTGAAAGGGTGATTTTACATTGAATTTGAATGAAGTTTAAATTTCACAATTTTTTTTTAACTTTATTAGAATGCTGAGTGACAACCATACAGAGAAATGAAACGGTGCGTAATTAAATGGTTTATACCTGAAACTGTCTTTCATCAATAATCTTAAAAATTAAAAGTTAAAAAAAAAAATGAATGAGCCATTAACACAATAAGATGGCTTTATAATTTTTACTTAAACACAATCAAAAATGTCCAAAATGAAAATGATACATGTATATATATTACTAAAGAAAAAAGAAATGTACAAAACTCGAGTTGGGCATACACCTTTGATAAAAACATTTAAACTTGATACTGGGCAAGATAATGGTTGGGGGAAGCGTTCTTGGAAGCCTACCAATTTGTAAACTAGCATGATCAGTGGGAAAACAAGTGAAAAAGATTATAATATTTTGCCTGAAACTTGGTAGAAAATTGTTGATTTACCACTATGGCTTTTATTGGAATTGGTAAGAAAATGCCTGATTTGTAAAACTGTCCAGCAAGCAAATCTAGGTGTCAACCCCTGACATCTACGAGTCCATGAGTCGATTTCTATTTCACATATCAAATTTAATGTATTAAGCTGTGACGATATGTGTTTAGAAACTTGTTAACCAGGGGCAGGCTGGGATAGGATTTTGGTTCAGTTTGGATTCTTGAAAATGCACCATAGCTTTGCTTGTTTGATTGGCGTTTTGAGGCATACTATTTCACTCATATGACAGCTACCAGCCCAACCGATAGAGGAAATGGCCTTAAAAGACGCTGGCAATACAGAATACATTTACAGGACGAAACACAGGACATCACAGCAAATTGGCTTCCTGATGTTCCTTAACTCAGAGAGCACTGGGGCGCGGGAAACTCCCACCCAAACACCCTTAAACGCACCATGGATGACCACACCAATAACTCTTTTTGTAAAGGTGCTGTCGGAGCAATTTCCAAAAGGCGATTCCGTCTATGAAAAATGGCTGTTCGTCCCTGTGGTTAGCTAATATATAGGTTATGAATTCCTAAATGTGGTATGGAGAAGTATCAAAAAACATTTGAAATATTTAAAACAAAATAGTTTTATCCAGGCAAGTTCGTCAAATTCAGCCTTTTTGCCATTTTTTCAGAATGCTATATAAAAGAATGAAGATGACAGAATAATTTCCATTCATTAACGTTTCTTTGTTTGTTTGATAAGCGTTTTACACCCAACATTTCACTCATATGAAAGTCGAAACCACCCTCACCAACACTGGAAACAAACAACTTACAAGACAGGAATTCAAGGGGGCGCAAATACCTCAACAAATTAACTTCCTCGTTCCCCTTACCCCAGACTCCCCTTACCACTAGGGCATAGTTATTGTCCACTTGTTAACTGGGTGTTATCCACTAGATTATTTATAATGCCTAAACGTCCAAACGTTATTTCTTTAATAAAATAAATATATTAAGGGCTGTTTTAATTGCTTTATCATGTTATGAAAAGAGAACTGTGAAAAACATCCGGCTATAATAATAAATGCCTGTTTGTTGGTCAGAACGCATTAAAACTATAATAATCTCAACCCTAAAAGATTTACGCAGAAAAGGGCATAAAAGTGGATGGAATATTTAGCTTATATATGACAGACAAATGAAAACAAAGCATTATAATATAAATAAATGACAGTGTTATGATTGGACAGATGAGTTGAGATGAGAGTCACTCTCCATGACTTGGACATTTCGTCACCGAGGCAACACTCTCCACAGCATTGATAGGTTCAATCTTCTTTCTCTTTAAGAAGAGTTCCAAAGGGATAATCCCAGAGTTTGCTGGAGATTCCAAAACCTGTGAAAGAAATTTGAAAATAATAATATTAGTTTTAAGATTTCAGCCAGACTCAAGGGCAGTTCACCTTTAGGATAACTTAGCATTGCCGGTCAAAGGTGTTAAACTTTGAAGAGAGCACATGGCTATTTCCAGGGCCACCTTTAACTCAACCCATGACCAATGGATTAAAAAAGAAAAAGAAGGTTTCCAAAAAGATTTCATGTATTTGTAAGTTTAATTTATCATAAATACATGCAGCTATTTATTCTCAAAACACAACAATATGCTAAGATGCAATAAGATGTTACCACAAACATGAGAATAGCCATAAATAGGTTAAGGTTTTGTTTATGGAATAAACTTCTTTGAAAAGGTTTTACGTCAATTATGTCATAAATTGTAACAAAATATGCTGGTATAATTTGCACTGCTTCTTCTTTTTCAATACATTTTACAAATTAATCTCTTTTCTTACAAACTATTTGACATTCTACATGTACATAAATTATATAGGTAAAGTACATGTACATTACAAGGTTTCCCAGCAAACTGTCCCAAAAGCTATTAACAAAAACAAATTTGTGCGTTGAGAAAAAAAGGGTTTTATAATAAGGATTTTGTGGAAAATCTCTATGGATTCATCTGGAAATTTTGCTTAAGTTGATAAAGTATTGGTCATGAAACTCACCATTTTGCTGATCGACATAATGATGAATCACATGATATCTTTTCAGATTTTTGAAGTAGTTAGTGGCTGGCGTTCCATGGTGCAAATAATAATGAGTTAGATCATAGAGCAGGTAGCCGAGTGTTGTTCCTGCCATAACCGCGTCTGCGATTCCAGGTACAAGCACAGACAGGTAAAGCAGGTAAATTGTAAGCGCTAGACCTGAGGCAGGAACAGGAGGGAAAACCAGTCGGCGCTTATCCATAGGTGTCTAAAAAAAACAAATAAAATATATTTCTAAAAAAATTACATTTACTGATTAGCTTTCAGTTTGTTTGTTTGTTAGATTGATCTGGGTTTTAAGCCATATTAAAGGTTGTTTCACTTATATGACAATGTGCCAGTCCAATAGGTGAAAGAAACGTCACTGGCAACAGACAAAGACAGTACCCAAAACTGGAGGCCCCCACAATTAAGCTTCCTGATACCCCTTAGTTCAGAAAGCCCCAGGGCACAGGAAGCTCCCACTCAACCAAACCCTACTTTTGAAGTAAAAATTTAGCTAAATGTACACAGGATTTATCAAAACTTTTGTCTTAAATTTTCAACACGGTTTGCCACTATCTTGAAATCTGAAAGGCTATGCCAACAACAACAGCGACTATACAAAAACTGCAACATTTCATTTAATTAAGCGATTTGATTGATTGATTGATTTGTGTTTACATTGAACAGGACATACATATACATCTTCACAAACAGTAGGTGTTCATTAAATTGCAAGGGCCGCATTTCTTTCTTAAAATCCTAGAAACTAAATTCCGTTAGTTTGTAGGGGCCACAGTTTGCTCCAGCCTACCCATTGTCACTTTCCGTCCAATAAATACAAAATTGTTTAGATAAAAATAGTTGAAATACTTCAGTAACTATTAAACAGCACTGACCTTATGGTGCTGTCCATGCATGAGAAAGTGGAACTGAATGAGAAGAGGTATATTAGCAGGTGGCTGGAGATGAAATAACCATCGGTGAATGATGTACTCCGCGAATGTCCAGCAAAGCGCTCCAAGTATTATCAACACTGGCATGTGAAGATGATTTATATGCATGGCTGAAAAATAAAAACAACAAAATCAATATAAAACAGGCAACTGAGTGATTACCCAATGTAGAACAAAGATCACATCACAGTCAAGCTGTTATTGTTTGAGAATGACACATTAGGTTAATGCCTTTGGCCAGATTTGGAATCTCTAAGCCAAGGGCAATAACTCTTACAGTCATCTTCAGATGTTCACACACATCACTCTTGGCATCAAAAGGCAAATCAGTATGGAGTTTGATTTATTGATTAACTCAGTGTTGAAGCGAATTTCACTCATATGACGGCAATGTATTCTAACATCCAATCCTTTGCATGTCAATTAACAACGCACTTGCCCGTCCTTACATTTTTTGGAGAAAAAAAAAATCTAATAAGAACTTGAGAAAATTTTCTGAATGGAACACTGGGAGGATAATGTTCCTCAAGTCTGAAATATGGCATTATGAAATAAATTAAACTCGAAAGACAAAACCCTTAGATAGTGTGCTCCATATTAATTAAAATCTGATTTCACACAAATTACATTCAAAGTGGTTGGAAATATTTTATGAAAAAAAAAGGGGAATTCCTTTGAAGTGTTGGCGTCAATAGAACGAAGTATTTGAAATAAATATTTGCATGAAGATGATTTGGTGTAAAATGCACTTCAATCAATTTAAAAGAATTCAGAACAAGTTTGACGTATTCAATTATAAATGAACCTTTTTTGACACTAACATGGTCCACTGGTTCATCTGACATGGTTCAATGATGTGGTCACAAAAGTTTATCACATTGCCAAAGGTGATTGGTGCAGTAGGGTGTGACCACTCTTCACTACCAGTGACACCACCAGACTAGGCACCACTGTTCCATGAAGTCTTTTGTTATCTATTTATTTGATTCATGCCTAACATCCTACTCAAGGGTATTTGACCTATATGACGACTGGAGAAGAAACTTTTTAAAAACACTTTGCCACAGCCAGCAGAAATTTTCCCTCACACGTAAGCTTGCTGAGTCTAATACAGACATTGATATTTGTCTATTTTAATTTACATGTTATGTGTATGGCCTACAGAATTTTTGATGTATTTTAAGCAATATACATGAAGTTTGAATCAAAAAAAATATATAGATCATGCTTGAGTAATGTATGTCCCAGCAAAGACAGAAGATTCACTTCAAGGGCAATAACTCTGGCAGACATCTACAGATAACTCTGCATAAATACACTTCACTCTTTCAACATTTCCATTAATACATATGTCCCTTGACGAGTACATTATAACTGTTAAAATCAGAGCTCATACATGTACTGTACATCTACTTTATGAAAGAAATTAATTGATGGGTGTTTTTGTCTTATGCATCTCTCAATAAATTTGCAGATTAGCCATGACTGGACAAGATCTATCCGATGGCATAGAGTCGAAACCTACTTGGCTGAGTGTGACATAAGTTTATAATACAATTTTAAAAGTTTTCCGGCCGTCAACTTACTATATTCTGTGAATGGTATGATCCACTGTACGGGGTCCTGGCTGAGTTTTTCATAACTGAGACATGTTAAGAAGATGGCAACGGGGATCCAGACCAGTGGAACCACATACCACGAACACATAGAGAAATATTCCACGAGGTCCGACTTAAATAACCTGATCTGACGGTCAACTGGCCGATGTACCCAGTCAAAGTAATTCTCTTTCAATCCCGCAACCTGCCACATCAGAGGTTTGCTCCAGTCAATCATCTGGTCCTAAAATACAAAGATTTCTATTATTATTAGCCATAGAGTACATGTATTGTTAATTATTAATGTACAGTTGATCAAACCTTTCATGTTTTGTTATAGTGAACTGTTTTCATGACCGCTGTATATATAAACTGCTTTGTATTATAATGTGACATATTCCTGATAGATAGACCGAAATATAGAATATCAAACAAGATGACTTCAGTATTCGGAGTTACTTTTAGTTTGCTTTATGCAAAGTTGATCTGTGGTCGTACTTCATCAAGCAGACTGTATTACACTGAATGATTGGGGTATTAAATCGTACTTTATGTCATTTCACTCATATGACGCCATGCAAGACCAATGGGTGAAGGAAACCACGCTTAATGACACCGACAACACAGAAGACACCACAGTACATTTATTGGACAAAAACAACAAAAGGCTTCCCGATGTCTATTAGCCGAGGCTTAGAAGCCTCTTGGTGTATTAGTAGGTTGTTTTTGTATATGTAATTTTATTAACTTGATTGATATATTGGTATTTAACGTCATACTCAACAGCATTTCACTTAAATGATGGCGGTGAATTACAACAGTGAACAGTGAGACAACACACCACCAAAAGTTTTAGCTGTGATGGAATTGATTGATTGATTGATTGATATGGGTTTTACACCATACTTAAGGTTATTTCACTTATATGGAGGCATGCCAGACCACTGGGTGAAGGAAATCACTTTAAGC
>JAVFBZ010161536.1:0-17677 GCA_032466195.1 Katharina tunicata | reverse complement strand
TCAGCAGAAGAGTGTCGGGAGAGAGGAGATTGGCTGTTTTTGAGACCTGAGAGTTGAGAGGTTTGTAGATTGCTGATCAATTGTATTTGTGATATAATACCTTTTGAAATATGACAATAGTTCGTTTGTAGCTAAAAATAATTTTTTAATAATTGTGAAATTCACCCCGTTCCAGTGTTTCCATGGAGATTTTAGACACAACCCCGTTCGAAAGTGCTGTAACTCAAAATCAAAGTGGACAAGCTATATTTATTTTGTTCAATTTTGCAAGCCCAAATTCCCCTCTTTCTTTCAAGGTATCACAATATGCTCAATAATTTTTTTCATACCATTTTTGGAAGGGTGAACTTTGCAAATTTAATACATAAATAGTAGAGGGATTTTTTTAGTGGTTCTTAACCTGTTTGTCGTAGCCGACAGATGTGTGTCCAGCTGACTCAGCTAGACATGATCAAATAGAGTAACGTTTTTCTTGAGTTGATCAAAGCTTGGAAATATATTCGAACATTCTGAATATCAAATTTGAATTGACCGGAAAGAGAGAAAAAATAAAATTGGCGAGAGAGAGATAATAGTCTTTGTCTCAAGGTCGAGCCGACCTTGCCATGGATTCTCCAGCACGCCGGCATGCACACGAGGTGAGTTCAGATGAATCCGAACTCGCACCTGATCAACAGAAACGACTCTTATCGATGAATGCCGGTGCTTCAACTATGTCGCCTCTGCAGTTGACGGTCGGCAAACAAAAAAAGAATAAATTTGATCCTGACACAGGTTCTAATTTAGCAACAGGCGACTCGGCTTTTACACTAGGCGACTCGCCTTTATTTCATATGATGACTCAGATGAATGCGAACATGTCTATCATATCCGCTTCAATAAATAAAATGAGGTCTGTGTGGAACAATCTGTCGACGGAGAGAAAACGCCCTGCTGTGTCCGACTCGGATGATCGTAGCAACAAGCACCCACAAATAACAAACTCTGAATAAAAAGATTCTGAAGAGTCATGTGACTCCGATATTTTATTGGGTGATTTTGTAAATCCTACAAATGTTGATAACAGTAAGGATGTCGACTTACTGGAAGAAATAGCGAATGATCTCAATGATCAGGAGCACACAGACAAATATGTTCCACAAAGCCCTGGCCGATATTGTCAACAATCGGTTGGCGGACAAACTGTCAGAAAATAAATTGATAGAAAAGAGTAACAAATACTTTCGACCAGAAAACTGTTCAGTTCTCCTCACACCAGGGTGAACAAAGAAATCTGGGTCAAGCGGAACCTTATTACTAAGCGACAGGACCTAAGATTGGCTGCTATGCATCCTACCTTGGTCAAAGCAGGTATTGCTGTCACACAAGCTACCAGTGTTTTATTGGAGGCACGTAAGCTTGGTACAACCTCTGATGTGGCTAGTCTCATGAAAATAAACACTGATGTCATTGCCTTATTGGGACATCTTAGTGTGGATATGTCACACCGACGGCGAGAAACAATTCATCCATGCCTGAACAAAGATTAAACTGCATTGTGTGCGCCCCAAGTGCCTATTACATCCCAATTGTTTGGAGACGAACTTCAAACAGAGTTCAATACTATAAAAACTTCCAACACAATCAGTAAGGCAACTACAAGTGGATCCAAGCCATACAGGCCTGTCAATAAATATGGCAGACAAGCTATCCCGCAAAGACCTAAGGGCCAGTCTTTTTTAGGCCGGCGCTACGGGCAGACGAAATCGTGGGCCCAGGGAAAAAAACAAAACCTCGGTTATACAAGAAAAAGAGGGGCACGGAGAGACCCTCTCCGAACTAACCAGCGATTTGACTGATTGTCGATTTGTCAATATTTTACATCTAAAGTAAAATCATTTCGAGGAGGTAGACTAAAACATTTCTTCTCTATATGGAAGTCTTTGACCTCTGACGCTGAGATTCTAGACATTGTCTGGGGTGAGCACATCGAGTTCGATTGTGCGCCAAAAATGTTAGGTCACGATCCTACAAATGAAAATAAATTCAGCTACAATGAGGAAAACACTACTGATGAGGAAATGCGTAAGCTGCTAAACAAAGGCGTCATTAAGCTTACACATCATGAAACTGGGGAATTTAAATCCAGTATTTTTGTCCTTCCAAAGAAAGATGAAACATACAGAATGATTTTAAATCTTAAACAGCTTAATACATATGTAACATACCACCATTTTAAAATGGATACCATATGTGTTGATGCCGTCCAAAACGATTACCTTTTTGGAGTTTGACTTAAACTCTGCTAATATGACATTAATGCTTATTGCTGTTAAAGCGGCAAAAATAAAACCGTTCTGTCGGGAGATTTTAGACAAGATATATATAAGGAAAGTAGCAAGCCTTATAGGTCTTTTTACATCTAATTTACCTGGGGTTATGTACGGCCCTTTATTTTATCGCCAGATAAAGGAAGACAAAACAATGGCTTTAAAGCTAATCTTGGCGATTTTGATGCTGTAATGACACTGAATTCGTCTGCCATTTCAGACGTTTTATGATGGATAAAAAATGTACAAACCACATACAATGTTAGCAGTCATGGTAGACCTGATTTAACCGTAATGACTGATGCGTCAGAAACAGGCTGGGGGGGGTAAATGTAGTGACCTATGGACCTTATCAGAATCTGATAACCATACAAACTATCTAGAACTACTAGCAGTTTTCTTTTCTCTGAAGTGTTTTAAAAAGTCCTGTATAAATCATGTGGGTACAAGTCATTCCGATAAATGCAATGCCATCTCCAGACAGATATGGCTTTGGTGTATAGACAATACTATTTGGCTGAGCTCCACGCATATACATGGTGTAGACAATACTCTGGCTGATATTGAATCCAGAAGGCCTATACATGGGTCTGAATGGATGCTTAACAAAAACTTTTTTGTTAGAGTCATGAAAACATTAAAGTTCTGCCAAAGCGTTGATTTATTTGCTTCCAGGCTCAATCACTAGATTGAAAATAAGTGTCCTATAAATCCGACCCAGAAGCATGGGCAGTAAATGCTTTCTCTATACCATGGTCTAATTATGACTTTTATACTTTCCCTCCTCTCAGTGTGATAACTAAGGTTTTACAGAAAATGCGAGAGGAGGAGGCGACTGGAGTGGTCGTCGTGCCAAACTGGCCGATGCAGTGCTGGTTCCTTCGCCTGATGAGAATGCTTGTCTAGAGACCAGTTCTCTTGAAACACAAACAAATGTTGATCTTCGTATCCAATCCGACAGAGTTACATCCCCTAGCAAAAATGTTATCTCTCCTATGTTGCCACTTGTCCGGAGATTTCTCGAAAATAAAGGCATTTCACCGAGGGTTTCAGATATCATCATTAAGTCTTGGAGGTCAAATACTCAAAAACAATACCAGACCTACCTCAAAAAGTGGGAAGTATTCTGTGATTCCAGAGTGATTGATTCATTTTGTCCAAACTTGATCGATGGACTCGAAGTTATTAGATTCAGGACTTGGATAAAGCTGTTTAAATACTGCTCGTTCAGCGTTGCCGGTTGTTTTTCCCCCAGGCAATGTGTCTGTTGGAAACCATCCCATTATATGCAGATTTCTTCAAGGCGTGTTTGAGATTAAACCGTCAATGCCCAGATACAGGGATGCATGGGACATAGGTACTGTGTAGATTTTTTGATGACTTTATCGCTTGTTGAAGATATAACACTGAAACAGCTTAGTTTGAAGTTGACCATGCTGTTAGTCATGATACGGGGTCAACGGTGCCAAAGTGTTCTACAGTTTTCAGTTACGTCCCTTAAGTTATACACTACATCGTGTGTGTTTATTTTGAATGATTTGGTAAAGACCTCAGAACCATTTAACTCATGTGGGGTATAAAGCTTATACCATTGATGAAAGATTATGTGTGATAAAGTGCCTATATGAATACATTAGGAGGACAATTGATTTGAGGGGAGAAACCTCCACTCGGTTGTTACTGAGCTACACTCAACCTCACAAGCCTATTTTGAAGGACACTTTAAGTAGATAGGTTAAAGTTGTGCTCAGTCTGTCAGACACTTCTGTGATAAAGCCCACAGTGTACGATCAGCCGCCACATCTGCTGCAAGGGCGAAGGGAGTTTCTCTGCAACTAATTTTAGATAGTGCTGGGTGGAGTAGTCATGAAACTTTTGCCAAATATTATGACAAATATGTTTTACGTCAAAACTTTGGATCTGAGTTGTTATCCAATTCCTAAAATAGGTTTGAGGACATGTTTATACGTGAGTGTCATGTTTTCTAACAAGATAAAGCTACCTTGGCTAACTTAACAATAAAATAAATAAAAAGAAATTTGCTCTTAATAAAGGTGGAATTGTATATGCTACCTGTGTTTTAAGGGTTTTATTCCCTGTTTCATCAATATATGTGAACTTCTCTGGAGTATATACCTTGACAACCGCTTGATATTTATTTTTTCTAGCATTACTTTTTCACTACGTCGACTTTTCTTGCCTTAGGATTTGCAGGTTTTTCTGAAGTGGATTTTTGTTTGAACTCTGAAACTCTGAATATCGTGCCCACGAATCTGTTCCGTGTCCACATTATCAGAACAAATACTCCAGTGATAGAGGTGAGGTGTTGAAGCTCGTTGTTACAAAGAAAATTGTTATTTTCAATAATGCATGTTAGTACAGCGGAAGGGGGATTTCGAAAAATGTTCACTCGGTGTTTTAACTAACTTCATGGTACGAACATGAGCAGACTTTTTTCATGAAAGATTGAGTTCTTTGATAAGGTTTTACGCCTTGCTTAACGTTATTTCACTTATATCACGGCGTGCCAGCACAATGGGTGAAGGGAACCACCCTAACAACATACAAGACACAACAATACTATACAGGACGAAATGCAGTACGCCACAACAAATCCTATTTGCCTCGCTGTACCTTTGCAGCCACAGGAAAACTATTCGAACTATTTCAAGACCAGAAAATTTGTCTTTCCCATTATAATCTCCCATCTTTCTTTTCTGTTTTTAGGCGACGAAGTTTGGATGATTGATGGTTTACGCATTACTCAAGGCTTATTCACTTACACTTATTTCACGTAAGCGTATTTCACTCGCGTATAGTTCGACACGATCACTGACAGAATGCTTGAAATGGGAAGTGCTGCGCTCCGGTGCTGCTCGCCGCACGGATTGGCTCACTTTTATGTCTATAATTCCAATGAAGGCCCACCAAGTAAACTGACATTCACAAATAGACCTGTGTCGCAAAAAACATTTTGGCATTCCTAAACTGGTTTGCCTAGCCCGACAAGCCCGTCAAGTCTACATGCTTTGAAAAGAAAACAAATCCACATCTCTGTCGTGCTTTAAAACAAGACCAGATGATATAAGGTATATAATTGTTGTTTGTGCACAGCGCTGTGCTGACACATGACCTATGTCGCGGAGTTTGAGGCATCTTTAAAACCGCACCTCGGTCGCTCTATATAAAGGTGAAGAACTTAAATGAACCCATTGTCAAAGGAACGGCTCGACCAGAACAACAGGTACAGGTAAGTTAACTTGTCTGTTGACGATATTTAGTCTATGTGGGGTAATGTATATTTAATTGGAAATAGGAAATTTAAATATGGTGTTATGTTTCTGTTCAAAAGGTAAGTTTTTTTAAGGTGCAGTTTAACCATATTGAACTACATGTGTATTAAATCTGTTGCACCTCTTTTGTCGAGATGCGTTATGGTAAATTATCATTTACAATTCCCATCTAATCGTGTGACAAGATTTACGCAAAAACATCGTAAGATGCGAATCTAATAGAGAGTTACATGCTGTTAGAGATATTCCTTCTGTGGTCTACCTTTGAATGTTTAAATGTTTAATTTTATACTATAGGGTATTTCACTTATATATATATATGACGCCTATGCATGGCAGGAGCTGAGTAAAAACCGGGAAGAAATCTCGATAAAACTACTCCCGATCTCCACATCCAACAAAAACTTCCCTGCTTTACCCAGTAAATTAAGCGGACTTTATTAAACATATAAACTAAAAGTGGTGTGTATATTTATTTATTTGATTGGCGTTTAACGCTGTATTCAATGTTATTCCCTTAATATGAAGACTTTGCGATGTGGGTGTATTCAGCCACGCGATCTCCACAGCCACCGAAAAACTTTCCGTATATACTTCGGGCCGACAGGTGGATTCGAACCTACACCGGGTACATTGAAGAGGACTCCTCAGACCCATGGTTAAGCTCCTGAACAGCTGCATGGCCCCGGTGTACCAAGAGCACAAAGAGTTGGAATGAATTTTCGCGGGAATCCTTACACAGATGAATGCCTCTGCTTCAAAACAACCTGTATGCTTCGCCCCACTCCTAGTATAAAGAACATTCCCATGGAGTCATGCCTCCGTAAAGCTTTGTCTCTGTTTACATGACCCTGTGGGAGAAAGACGGAAGGGTTTGTAAACCAAAAGGTCGAGAACTTCAACTTTACATCGCCGAAATGAATGTGTGGATTGCTTTAAAACCACGATGTAAACAAAACATGTTATCTAATCTGAAATGTGGACATGTATATTGTGTATCTGTGTATCGCTAACTTGAAGATTAACGTGACCCTTCTAAAATAATATCTTTTACAAATATTGCTGCAAAATCTTTCTGGACAAAAAATTACATTACCTAATAGTGAAGATGTTCTCCCGATTATTTTTAAAAATCGTGACAGATAATGCCCATTTCTGGTACTCCGTATGTTGAACGGTATTATATAAATCCCACCTCATCAAAGTAAATCCAGATATTTTTGAATATTGTCTCGTGACATATCCGCCTACTCTTAGCTCCGGAAACCCAGAAATATGTTAAGCATTTTTACTTTTACTTAAATGTTAACACATTCAGTCCCGTCTACACGGACATTAAATCGTGGGACATTATTGAATCGGCTTGTGATCAGAGCTGGATATATTCATAGAGTGCACTTGTTAGAGAATATAAACGGTTTCACGACACATTTGATCGACCTGTTTGCCGTGTGCATGCCATCACCACGCGAAACTTGATGTCGTTTAAGCTAACTAGAGTTAGTGAGTCTTGAAATTACTTTGATTGAAATAACCATCAACCGCCGCATACAAGGAATGCTTTGATTATATCCGACTCGTGACCCGTCCAGTTGTCCGACACTTTGTATCTGATTGCAATACAAGTTTAATATTTTTCATATTGTCCTGAGGTTATGCATTTTGCTTTACACATCCTGTAGTATTTTTTTCTTTCAAATGGCGAGTTGCTAGTCTAGTAGGTGAAACCTCCATGAAGGTCACATAATAAAAACAAAATCCTGCGACTACACTGGTCAAGCCTAGGAATCAACAACACGGGTGCCTCCTGATAGTCTCCGTGTGTCCTGGTGCTCTCTGAGCTAGAATCATAGATGCGATATTTTGATTTTTATTGATTTTAATTGAAATTCGCCAATACAAATATTTTTCAACTATTTAATGTCAACTGCATAAAGTTATTCTAAAAGTGTCCTCAAATTGCATACTAGTAATTTAGAAAAGGTGTAAGGTCGATTGACGTCAAACCTGCATTACGTGGAAAAATCTACAAGCTTTGTTAATTCTTATACAATTGCGTGGAGGATTGTTTGATTGCGTGGAGGATACCACGACTGACGTCACTGGCAAAAAACAAAAAAACACAGGACATGCGATGACGTTAAACATGAGGTCACAACCAATCTGACCCCCATTTACCATCAGCCGTATGAGCGACAAGACACTGGATAGAAGTGAAAACCGAGTTGTGTTGTCACAGTGATCCAGTAATATATATAATTTTCCCACCGAAACTAATTATCGTCTTTCACACATATATCAATAATAATTCACCATGTATCGCACATAAAATAACATGAATAAGATATACTGATGTGAAAGAGTGTTAATTCATGGAAATGAAATGGAGTTTTTCGCGTTTATTACACTATAAGCGTTGAACACCTCTCCATGGGTTTCAACCTAGCTAAGCTTTAGTAGCTTATTGTTTTATTTATCCAAATAATTAGTTTTATTACATTACCACTAAATCAAATACTGCTTGCGCATATAAATTAAACAGACGGTTTTTCATGTTGCTTTTACATATGGAGTGGAAGTAATTGTGAAACAGGTAAAAACTACTCATTCAAACTGCTTCATGTGTGTGATTCATTGCAGCATTTATTTAGTATAGGTTGTTCGCTAGGTTTTCGCCAATAATGTTTACGCCTTAAAAAAGATAAAATGTATTTTAATCAATTTTTAGCGCATAAATATCTAATGGTTGGATGGGATCCTCCTGTGACCTAGCGCTCTCTGAGCTAAGGGGCATCAGGGAGCCGATTTGCTGTGGTGTCCTGTTTTCCTCCTGTAAATGTATTGTGGTGCCTTCTGTGTTGCCAGCGTCGTTCAGGGTGGTTTCCTTCGCCGATGTGGTTGGCACGTCGTCAGTGACCAATAAATCAACCAACGTATCCATTGTGCATGGGTCGCTGAAACTGTGGAGTCTGATCATGTTTCATTTGATAGTTTTGTATAAACCGTTTTCTGGCCGGTGTCCTTAGGACTATCTAATGCGGGTATATTCCATCAGAAAGATCACGTTTACCGAAGTTCTATTCTTCATACAACCACTTATAAGCGACTACATTTTGGGTGAAATAGAGCAGGGTTACAAGTTTTAAATGTTTGAGAAACAGGACGGGCTTGTGCCTGCTACCTCTGTCATTAAAATAGAGTTGTGCTTGTTTCTGGTTGATCCCTTTTGTGATCGACGTATCGTCACATCGAGAGAAAAGTTAAATTGTTTTAGGGATAGGACACGGGCCTGTGCCGGCTACTTCTGTGAAAATAAACCCACCGTGTTTTGAGCTTGTTTCTCGCTGTTCTCTTTTCTTTAAGACTTACAGATCTACATGTGTAATGTACTCGTAAGCCTTCACGCATAAACTTGTATTTGGATCTAAGAAAGTATCAATTATAAAAAACATCGTCTAAAAATGTCATTCGACAACCAGTTTATCAAGGAGTGATAAAAAAGGAACATCTGTCAGACAGACAGACAGACTGAATAAAAATGTTTGCTATTTTTAAGAAGTAAACAAATGATGTGATGTTTTTAGTACAGGTACAGATTTTTCTGTTTAATGGCAGACCATTATGAAAACCACCTGTTGTTAATTTGGCCACAAATGAAATAAATTTGTTTGGTACAAACAAACCAAAGCAGTTTATTCCATACATATAATTGCCCTTTTTATGTTCGAGCTTTGACATTCATTTGTTTATTATATAACAATAACCGAAATTTTTAAATAGATTTGTTTTTTTACCCCAAATAGTTCAGCACCAAGATGGCGATTATTTGGACAAGTTTGTTTGTGTTGACCTGCGCAGTGGTCGTGCTTTCGCTTCCGGTGGAAAAGCGACAAATTGATCCAGTTGATGGTAAGCGAATTTTTTCAAATTATAAGAGACTTAAAATTATTTTCATAACCTACATATTTCTGTGAGTACAGTTATTCATTTCAGTCATTTCTGAGACATTTGATATAAGGCCTTTGATATGAGATATATACCATCTATTTATCAAAAACTCTAATCAAATATAATTCTAGAAGCTTTTTTTTATGTTCTAGATGTTTATATAATTGAATTATTTTTTGACGATCTTTTAGACAAGATCAGCGATTTCGTCCATAATTTCGTCCAGATCTATGTCCGATTTTTTTGGTTCCAAAGTCAGCATAACGGAAAATAAGCTATTTTAAATATCGGAAGTGACTTCAGAAGTTCAGAAACATAACGACTTTAGCATTATAGTTAATGGGAGCCTACACGAAAAATATTTTTTTGATACTGAAATTTAACACTTTGTGTCTAATTCAAACCTTGGCTTAGCCGCTACATAATTCAGTTGAAGAGGAGGCAATCATTTTTAATGCCAAAAAGTTTTCTGGATTTTTTTCTTTGGGTTCGGCTAAAAAATGAATTCAGTTTTAATGTGTTGATCAACATCGGGATTTTTTAGTTAATTCAAACCTTTTCTTTTAGCTCTTTGTGCAAGCTCCATCGCACAGAACGCCTCGTTGTCGTACACGGTGGAGATCGCGTCAGACTGCACGAAGTTCGCCCAGTGTTTGCCAGATGGTGGTTATGTGGTTGGGGCATGTGCAGCCGGAACATTCTTTGACCCGATTGTGCTGAGATGCCAGTACTCCAACATCGCCAGCTGTGCTACTAGTAAGTTCGTTAATAATTTCCCGCTCTTTTTAATCCTTGTGGTTAAGCTAATCAATGCTGAAGTCTCGTGCTGCAGTGCGAGCTGGCTATTGGGCACAAGCTTCATTGTATAATTATGGCTGTATAACTGTATACTGTATAACAGTCTTCTTTTTACATAGAAGGCACATTTTGTAATACAATTGAAGACCCCACACCGAAGTTTTAGCGATCATTTAAATGTAGAGGCTCATCTGCTCACAAGGCAAAACAGATGGTCACAGCAAGCATTATAATCTTCGAAATACTATCAAGACTTGAATGGGGGAATTATTGTCAAAGGATTTGGTAATTAATTTTATTATGAATGGCAGTTTGTTTACAGCGAATGTCTCTATATAGTGTTTATGATACCGCGAGCCCTTAGTCAGTTAGAGCGCTGGTCCTGCTATCCAGAGACCCGAGCAAATTGTCTTTCTCTACATTTATAAATATATCCTGTGTCGGTGCTTACCACAGAGAAAGATTCGCAGCCTTTACCTGGATAAAAAATCGTTAGTTCTACCGTGAGCCTCTGTAGCTCAGTCGGTTAGAGCGCTGGTCCTGGTAGACAGAGACCCGTGTGGAGGCAAGCAACATTTTCTTTCTCTACATTTATACAAAAATATATATAGGATATAAACAAATACATAGATTCATCGCCTAATTACAGGTGTTTGCAAAAATATAATAACTACAAAAGTTTTTCTGAGCATGCTCCTCCAACTATCCCAAACAGGCCATACCCACATGTAATGTTGTAAATTTACTATATTAACTGTAAAAAAGTTATAATTATTGTTTAATTTATTTAATTAGGTATACAAGTTTGCTAATGACTAAAGTTAATAAATGTACGTAGTATATACACAGTATAAGCCCTGGTCTTAAAAGTGTACCCTAAATTAAATAAATATATGTAGGGGAAAAAGGACATTTCTACATAACAGGCGGGTGTTCGGATGGGAGCCTCCTATGCCCTGGTGTTCTTTGAGCTTAGGGGCACAAGGTGCCGATTTGTTAAGGTGTCCTGTTTTGTTAATGTTAGGTAAATGTTTTGTCCTGTCTTGCATGTTGCGTCGTTAACAGTGGTTTCCTTCACCAATATAAGTTTAATAACCTTGAGTACGACGTAAAAGCCCGATCAATCAAAATAAGTCTACACGCTAGCATGCCAAAGCTCGTTTCTCTTCTGAAACAGATTCATATAAATTTGATTGTTTGCTCCATCTAGATCCTTGTTCAGGACAGCGTGATGGAGCGATGATCGCTGACCCCAGGGGCTGTGCTACTTTCTTTGGGTGCAGTGGAGGAATAGCTATACCATTAACCTGTCCCGAGGGTCAGTCATTCCAGGCTGGGTCATGTGTCCCAGACGCTAACTGTGCCTTCATTGAACAAACTACCATCGCAATGAGTCGTAAGTTTATTAAAAAAAATGTTTTGTTTTTGTTTTCACCTGGTGGGCTTAGTAAATCTCAGCGCCCGCGGTACATATCCTATATCGACAATGAAATTGGACGCAAGTTTGAGTTCTTCTCCTACATGTATATCGACACTGATACTGAACGCCATTTTCATTACCTCTCATATATCGATACTGATACTGAACTCGAATTTGAATAGCTCTCCTATATATTGACAATGATACTGATCGCGATTTTCAATACGTCCCCTATATAGACAATGATATTGAACGCAATTTTGAGGACCTCTCCTATAACGACAATGATACTGAACGCGATTTTAAGTACCTTTCCTATATCGACAATGATACTGAAAGCGATTATAAGGAATCTATCCTATATCGACAATGATACCGAACGTGATTTTAAGTATCTATGCTATATCGACAATGATACCTAACGCGATTTTAAGTACCTATGCTATATCGGCAATGATACTGGATGCAATTTTGAGTACCTATCCTATATCGACAATGATACTGATTGCGATTTTAAGTACCTCTCATATATTAACAATGATATTGAACGCAATTTTGAATATAACTGTCCTATATCGACAATGATGCGATTTTGAGTACCTCTCCTATATCGACAATGATATTGAACTCAATTTTGAGTACCTCCCCATATCGACAATGGTACTGAATGCGATTTTGAGTACAAATCCTATATCGACAATGATACTGAACGCAATTGTGAGTACTGCTTCTATAACCACGAGGGGGCCGCGCCGTGGCTCCGTGGTTGATTGTTGGACTACGTAACCCCCTTCACTTCACCTGGAACAGTTTGATCTGAAACGAAATGAACACAACTATTTATGCTTCACGGTATGACGTCAGTCTCAGCATTATACTGAGTTAATCGACTGGATAGGTTTAAAGAAAGAAAATCCATGGGACATTTAACGGGTTTGGATATATTCATCAAGTATCCAAGGTTAACACCTTGTTATTCATTTGCCAATGTTTGACCTTTAATATATCATTCCCTTAATTTACCAGCGGCTGAACTGTGTTTCGCCAAGGGACTGAGGCCATACCCTGGAGACAATACCATGTATCTATCTCTTCACGCTGGAGGGGTCGAAATTGAGATGCCATGCGCACCTGGTACAGTACTGGATGATGCGTGCTCTTGTATTTTTGCTGGATAATTCTTTAATCACGCGGTTCTGTTACTACAAATATAACACTTGGTAAGATTACATAAATTAAATCTTTATAACAGATTTACCTAATCAATATGCTGTCATTTAAACATATGTTAACATGTGTTTAATGACTGTGATCAAAGCAGGTAATTTATAAAAACCGTGTAAATGCAAACGAACATTTTAAAACAGTGCGTGAACGCATTACCTTGTGCTATTTTAACCTATAGAAATGTTGACCAACGCCATCCCCACCCTTTTGTACTAACTCATTATCAGCAGTATTGACTATTTGAAAGTAAACTGCCTTTAAATTAACATTTCAACACATTGGAACCTGATTCACGTCTTGCGAAATGTCACGAAAAGAAATAAATACCTTTGGATACATTTTTGTCGTCCTATTCAGCGACGCTGAATTTTGTTTTTTGCAGCACAACCGACATTCCGTGGCCAAGTGACGTCAGAAAAAGAGACACCAAAGATTCCAGATGCTTTTAATTCCTCGTGCAAACATTCGAACACCAAGCAACATTCCTTTGAATTATATTTATTAAAGCACAATGTGATAACTCTAACTAGTTGTTCTGCATGTGTCTTTGTCAAAGCGCTTGTAGTTATGAAATGCATCCCCTTCGTGTTTAAACCACAGTAACAACTCACCTCAACTGGAACCTTCGGCAAATTTGGTTAAATAAAGTCACCTTACGCCATGCCGTGGCTCAGTCAGTTATGCATTGAGTATTTTATTTTCGGGAGAGGTGGATAACTTCTCCTGAATTCATGATCCATTCATACCTTTAGCCGTTAGTCACCATTCATTAGCTTTGTTTAATGTTATAAAAAATCTTAGAAGTTCTGGAAAGATGTTGAATTATTTTTCGTATTTCAAACAACTACACCTCGATGGCGAAAGGATGCATTATTGTGCAGACCATTTAGTTCATTCTAAAATAGAGAACCAAACTATTTTTTTTCTCGAGTCTCCGACTATAAGGTATTGACTGGCCATCTTGTTTTTGACCCAGAAAGAGTTATTTTCTGTTTGTTTGTAGGGGGTAAGTTTATATGTGATTAGGTGATACTGCTTCCCGATTTTATTTATTTTTCTGCCTTTTACAGGCTAGGAATTGATTCGGGCCTTTGACAAAAATTTTTTCTCTATTTATTTTTACATAAGTTGGTATTAAAATTTAGACGATCCATTTCCTAGCGCACCTTTTTTTTGCGGAAACAGTACTACGACAACAACAAGGATGACCTTTCATTACATTAGTACTGGTATTCTTCTCAATCTCGGAGAAAGGAACGAGCTTATTTTAGTATGCAATTAGCCCATGAGTCGTGGCACTAACAACATGAATACTAGTCGAGCATCACATCATGGATTACACAGGTAGACATTACTCAGGATTCCCAAACATAGAGCAAAGTTTTAATGACTTATATCTACCTATCACCTGTACGGTACCATCGATCTTGTTCCACTTGACAGCCACCCGACCCACTTAACTTTTATGTCGTACTTAGTATTATTTCACTGATATGGCGGCGCACCAGTCCAATGCTGGTAAAGAAAACCACCTTAGATGTCAATGACAACAAATAATGCGAGGACAAAATTCAAGCCTGGGGACTCAAAGATGGCGGACGAAAATAAGGGCTTAAATATAAGGGTGCAAGAAAAAAATGAAAATCTGCTGAACATTGCCTTTGGGCAACATGGCCCAAGAAACAGTAAGTTAATAAACACCAGAAGAGAGAATAAAGTGTGTTTAGAGCTGTAAGCGTGCATGATATTCAGTTCAAGTGTGAAGTCGATTTGTTGTGGTGTCGTGTTGTTTATTGTTTTTTTTCCGATGTTAGATTAACAGAACTATAACTCCCAATTACAGATCATTGGCCAGCTTTATTGTGGGAGAGAACCTGGCTAGAACCCAGAAAACCCATGACCGCTGTTATTCGTCTTGTAAATGTCCTGTGGTGTCTTGTCAGTGTTGTTTAGCGTGGTTTCTTTCGCCGATTGGACTGGCACGCCGCCCATACAAGCGAACTAACCTTAAGTGCGGTGTTTAACCTAAAGCACACAAACCCAGCAGATAAGTAGGAGTATCTACCCACGCTATGGTTCTTGTTTGCTTATCAAAACCGGTTATCTGTACGCAGCGTGGTGGCCCATACAATGTTACTTTTCTTCTGCTTTTAAATATCGCTTTGTAGAAAGTTGACATTTATTACCTCACTTGTTTTTTACGTTAACATCCGCCTCTCTTTTTCATTACAAATGTGAGAACAATCCTATTTCTGTTTTTAAAAATGTGTATTTTTAAATACGCATAACATGAGCGATAAATTTAGACGACGAGGTTTTATTTAGTCTTGTCAGATGCGTTCAACAATTCAGCCATTGTATTTTTTAGCCATATGTGCTACGTGCACAATAAACATGTTCATTGTTGATTCATATGTCGAGGGCACCATGTATATATACCAATTTTCTTTCTCTACATTTATACAAGCATATATATACCAATATTTAGACGTGAAAGACAGTTTAAGTTGTATTCGCATTAACAGGAAGATGGGTAGATAAAGCATGCAAGGCCATTAATTTCACAGATCAGCTTATTGTAATATAGAATAAGAGAAACTCCGAAAAAGGAAGTCATGTTGGTATAGCTAATATTATTCAGCTTCAGTCAAATATATACATATAGTACAAGACTGGGACAGTTTATATAACACAGTAATGTTAATAAACTAACCAATGAATTCGCTTTATTTACTATGTTATATAAACTCTGCTTTAGCCTTGTACTCTTTGTAAATGTTTCACTGAAGGTGACGTAATAAAGCTGAAATATACTATCTATATAAACATTACTCACTTGTTCGGAGTTTCTCATATTCTATGAGGATTTTATTTTCTTATCCAGACAGTAATATTCACCCAGTGGATCGAAGGCCAATCGAAGGCAGTTACAGACTTTGAGTATTCTGTTTCAGCTGACGCTTTGAGTATAATTATAATTATAATATAAACAGGTTAAAAATTTAGAAATAATACTGAAAATCGAGATTAACAATTTTATGTCGGAAATTCTGTGCAGCTAAAACAATAAGGAGCGGTAAATCTAACAGATATTGAATATTCACGCATCATGAGTAAGCGATATTAACTATTGGTATTTTTTTTTTAGTCTTTGAAAATTTTTGTTAAAATTATATTAAGAATCAAAGGCAAACTTCCCCTATACTTTAAGATTTTATTCGTTTCGTAAAACGCAGTGGGGTAATTTTAAAGAAAATAATTTGGACATAAACGTTAATAAAAAATTGGCAAGCTACTTACAGCATAGATAACTTTAGATAATTAGACTGAACATTATTAATCATCCGGGCTAGTAAATGAATAACGAAAACAATAAATCTTGTCAACCGGAGTCTAACTTAGGATAATATGCACTGTGGATTGAAAGTCTGTTTTCATGTATTAGAAAAAAACTATCTTAAAGTTAAAGGCTTACGAAGTCAAAAGACAATTGGATAAGAAAATATAGAACATTGGCTTTTCAACCCACCATACAGATGTTTTGTACGATTTTTTGTCGATTTTAAATAATTTTTCAAAGTTGACAATATATATCTTAACCGTAAGCTTACTCTTTTACTTGTATGACCAGTTAATTTTGGGGATTTGTTCTTAACATTTAGAAGAGCCTGTCGCTCAGAATTGCCTGTAACGCTATAATATAAATCCCTATAACATTGCCATCTCTAACAAACCGATTGAGGTTTCACGGCGCTGTCCGTATAAAGCATTACAGGGTTTAATCAACGACGTGAGCCTAGCTGCTACTTGCAGGTTCATATGTAATCAGCTACACAGACAAGGCTATATCACAGCTATGTGCTTTGGGAAAGCTGAATTAAGTCTAATAGAGCCAGATAATAGCCTTAATCGAATCTCGGCTCCTATCTGACAGCGGATTGGTTTTTGACACATCAATTTGTCAGCCTTCTTTAACCATTGAAAACGAATTTTGAATGAGTGAAGTGATACGATCCAATGTGATTTGGTCCACATATGGTTATCTTCTCACAAAAAGAATCAATGCTGAACAAAGGTGTGGTGATCCACAAATTGGTGATCTTCACACAGGTACAATTAATGCCAAACATAGGCCACATATTGGTGATCTTCACACAAGTACAATTAATGCCGAACAAAGGCCACACATTGGTGATCTTCACACAGGTACAATTAATGCCGAACAAAGGCCACATATTGGTGATCTTCACACAGGTACAATTAATGCCGAACAAAGGCCACATATTGGTGATCTACACATTAAATGATCGGCTGTAGTTCTATATGTTTATATGTTGTGTACATTGTCCCTTGTTAAATGTAGGTACTGTAAATATTGTTTTTTGTATATATGTTTGTCTTGTTGTAAAACTTTTTCTATATTTTGTAAACCGGCTCAACAAATTTATCCTTTCAACTATCATGTCAAGCTCTTTTGTTGAAATATCCACTCTCGAGGGTGACACTCCGTTAAATCTCTTTTCTCAGTTACCTTTTCACGACTCTACAGACTTACCTTTTTTACCAACACCGCCGTCATCGACTGAGACTGATATTTTAGACATTATTGACAACATGTGTTTTAATCCAATCGAACTAAATCAATTTGACGACTATAAATCTATGACAGACGACAATGACCA
>JAVFBZ010161514.1:0-17683 GCA_032466195.1 Katharina tunicata | reverse complement strand
TATATATATTTCAAATTGTTAAACTGTTGGCCATATGCTTGATAACGGTGTTAGCAACTAGACCGAAACGTCGCAACCCAAATAAACAATAAGTTGTAATCCATACATGTCTTATCTTATTTAACTGTTATAGTTGTTTTGTTTAATCTTTTAAATATTCCGTAAGAACTGATTTTACTGGACATATATATGAAATAAACGTGGCAGAGGCTAAACTGTTTGACACCTTATTTCCGGAAAGTAACGGAATCGCCCGAACGCTTTTCCGAATGCCACGTTAGCACGGCGTGTCTGTTTTCCGTACTACCCTGTTGGCAGAACTTTTCGCGTTGTATGCAGAGTTCAACCATGGAGATTTTTCAGATTTTGTGTGTTTTGTGCAGCATATTTTTAATAGGAATAGACGGTATTATGTTTCATTTAACCCCAAATGTTAAGAAATGTTTACGTGAAGAAATTCATAAAGATGTGTTGGTAACCGGCGAATACGACTTGTCAAATGCACCAAATCAAAGGACATCTCTGAAGGTTTGTGCAACAACAACATACTCATTTGAAACAAACTTTCATCTAATGTTGTCCAAGGAGTTATTGGTTCTAAGTTATTTTACCAGTGATTTTGTACAGTTTGATACATGGCTTAAAAACAGTCATGCTCTTTTTGACTTAAATGTAATTGGAATTTCTCCAAACGCACAACTAATGCCAATTTGATTTTCCAGATGTTTTCCCAATATTGTTTGTTGAAGAGTATATTGTTGATAACTTTTGTGCAACAGCTTTCTATTTACTATTCTTAAGTTTTGCGTTTATTACAGAAATACTAATGCTGGACGCTGGTGGTTGGGTGGGAGACTCCTGTGCCGTGGTGCTCACTGAGCTAAGGGGCACAGGATGCCTATTAGTTGTCGTGTCCTGTTTTGTTAATTAATGTTATGTAAATGTTTTGTCCTGTCTTGCATGTTGCCACCATCGTTTAAGGTGGTTTCCTTCACCGATTGGGTTGGCATGCCGTCATATAAGTGAAATAACCTTGAGTACGGCTTAAAACCCCAATCAAACAAACTGGTGTTGGCCCTAGCCCGCTGGCTAAGCGCAGCATGTTTCAAGCTATACATATGCATGCTGTCTTTCTTAGTGCTGGAGGAACATGATTTCCAATAGCCCTAGAAACTGAGAGTCCAAGAGAGTAGTGGCTCAAAAGCTATCAGTATTTGCTGGATGGATTTGTCCGGGCAACGTTAGAGCTTTCAAATAGCAAGAAAATAATACAGAAATGTAATTTTTAAGTAGGGCGGTCATGGCCGGATCATAGTTAGCGTCACATGATAGCAAATGATATTTGAAATGGCGGCAGTGTTTCTAAGTGTAACGTTTTCTAAAACAATATTCCCGGAGCTATTACCTTGGGTATGAGCTGTGGATTCTGTGAGTTAGGTTTCCAACAAAATTAATGCAATGTTTTTTAGCAGTGTTACTGTTGCTTTGTAATGTTTCAATATATAATGTTGTCATATATAAAGTGAAAAACACGACCTCTGCAGCCTGAAGCACAGCATTAAACACCAACCAACCAACCAATTAATAAATCAATCGATCAATCTAAAAACCTATATTTAGGCCTATTTAATTATAAATATTATTCAAGTTAATATTTTTTATTTTATTTTAAAATTATTCCTTTTTTTTTTTTATTTATTTAGAACGCAAAGCTGTCAATCTTGTTTTCAATAAAGACTAATCGATCTTTAAATCGATCATCTTGACAGACAACTTTCATTTATAAACCCCCTTGGGCTAATCTCGTTGGAACGTTGATATGAGATCACACCGTACACAAACAAACATGTCAACACTGAACAAGCGGTATTTTCCCTCCACAGCTCATTGAACACACATCACAGCCGGCTATCTGCGAGCATGCAATTATCAAGATTCAAATCGAACTGGAGTCACTGGACACTGATCACGGATTTTGCAGACCTGTTAATCCGTCGGCCTATACTGTGTCAGAAGCATTTCTCGTACACTTAAAAATAAGTGGCGAAGCTCTTATTTCTTCTGCTTTACTTCCATGATCAAAGCATTACTATTTTTCATGTCCAAGATACCAATTCATATTTTGTTGTTTAGGACAAATCTTGTAATAGGCCGGCCCTGTAAGTCACGTCATGTGATTGGAGATATTTCACGGGATTCCTTCCAGTTCCGGGTACATGCTACTTCTTTATTAAAATAGAACATCACAGGGGAAGTTAAAAACAGGTGACAATTGTACCCTCCTGTCCTATAAAATAAACCAAAAGCGAAATAAAAAACATCCTGAAAGACCACTTATCAAACCAGAGCGTCACAGTTTCGAGGATGTACCCGGAAGTAAAGCAGAAATGAACGAGATTTACAGAGCCTATACTCATTCATGATGAATACTATGAAACTTATTTCATATTTTAATCGTAAAAAAAGGTTGTTCACTTGCGCCAAAGTACACACTATCCTCCTTTGAAAGATATTATGTAAAAAGCAATTTTTGAAAGAAACAAAATTTAATTCACATTTTCCAGCAATGTCTTTTTATTAGGTTTCAAAAATCTATATATTGATTATAAACTCAATACATTTGTTTCCTTTTCCTTTGAATACAGGTCACAGATTCAAAAGGTCATATTCTTTACTCAAAGGATGATGCTCAGAAAGGAAAATTTGCATTTACAACTGAAGAATATGATATGTTTGAAGTATGTTTTGAATCAAAAGTCATGTCTGGTAAGTACAGTTTAAGATAAATATCATAAAACTAATATTAATCCACTTTTTGTGGACTTCCACGGAAGTTTGCAACGGTAAACAAGTGACTTCGCTCTAAATTGAACAGTAGGTGTTGTTTTAAATATATTTCTAAGTTTGTCAGGACTAACCAAAAGAAAAGAGCGGTAAAAATATCGTCAATAGTCAGTTTCTGCATGTTACAAAATATTGATAAGTTAATATTTAATGGAATTAATGGAGTTTTTGAGTATCCAGCACCAGCTATATTGTTGTTGAATTAAATGTATGTATTATATATATGTCTTTAACTAGGTGGCATGGTCTCCGAAAGAGAGGTTACCCTTGTTATGAAGCATGGAATAGAGGCACAAAACTATGATGATGTAAGTGTTCAACAAGTCCTATCAATCAAAGACAAAAAGAAAAAAACTATTCCTCCACAATAAAGAATCTTGTTTCCTTGATTTCCCCCCCATTTTTCACATTATGGTTTTAGATTGAATATGGTGTTGCACACTATCTAGTCGTCTGCAATTCACAGACCACTGGCTAAAGGGAAAAGGTTTCAAGATTAATTTCATGCTGTCGTACTTTGCACTTTATAGCACACTCATCTTATTTCCACCAGCTTAGCACTTGAAGTAACTTTGCAATGTTCTTGTTCTGTTGGTGCCGCTGTGTACTGTTGGGATTCACTGTTGTCATATAAGTGAAGTACTCTTGAGGATGGTGTTAAACACCATCAATCAATTAAAAACAATAATCATAATTTCACAGCTGCCTCTTTGAAAAGGTAATAATTATTTGATCACATGCTTTAATATTAACCACTTTTTAAAATGACAGGTGAATTAAAATTAGACTCATATGGTTTAATCTTTATGTTTGCAGTTGGCCAAAGCTGAAAAGTTAAAGCCTTTAGAAGTTGAATTACGACGACTGGAGGATTTGTCTAAGGCTATCGTGGATGATTTTGCCTACATGAGGGCAAGAGAAGAAGAGATGAGGGATACAAATGGTCAGTAAAAACAGTAATTCTGGAGCAACTCCAGTTCAGAGTTTTATTTTGCAGGCTTCCCAGGGCAAAGTGTAGTAAAATTCATACATGCCGGTTAAATATACACGTTTCTAAAATTGTGGAGTTTTATGCAGGCAATCTTTCTGTGCAATTTTGTTTTAAGGCCTCAAATAAATCTGACAGCGTACTACGGTCATATTGAAATAGCCTGGAGTAAAAACTTGAAGCATACAAGAAACTTCTGTCATGTTTACAAGCTTAATGCTTCTAAATTTTAGCAGTGGGTGGTTGGGTGGAAGCTTTGTATGCCCTGCTGTTTCATGAGCGTCAGAAAGCTGATTTGTTGTGGCTTTCTGTTTGTCTTTCTACCAGTGTCGTTGAGGGTGGCTTCCAACGCCCAATTGACTGGCACGCGATCATATAAGTGAGAAATTCAGTTGTGCATAAGACCGTCAAAAAACAAGTATAAATTGTAGTAAATTGGGGGTGTTAATATGCCATCATTTTGAATTCAATAAATAACCACAAATTATGTCACCGGTGGCTGGGTGGTAGCCGTCTGTGCTCTCTGAGGTAAGTGGCTTCAGGAACTGACTTGTTGTGTGGTCCTCTTTTTGTCCTGTAACTGTATTGTGGTGTCTTCTGTGTTGCCAGCATCACTAAGGGTGGTTTACTGCACCAATTGGGCTCTCATGTTGTCATATGTGTTAAATAACCTTAAGTATAAAGTAAAACTCCTGTTGAACAAAAAAACAAACAAATTATGCGTGTGACTGTTTTTGTGTGTAGTTCAGTTTAAAATGTAATTATTTTATGTGATTTCTTGTTTTAGAATCTACACATTCAAGAGTGATGTATTTTAGTGTGTTCTCTATGGCATGTCTTTTATCACTGGCTACGTGGCAAGTTCTCTACCTCAGAAGATATTTTAAGGCCAAGAAGCTCATTGAATAAAGGGAGATTAATCTTAATAGTATGATCATGGAAGGGAGACAACTTTAAAAAGGGTACAATCTTGGGGAGAAAATCTGTTTAAAGGTACAGTCTAATTGACATGTATGTCAAAATTACAGAATTGCAGATTTGTCGGCAACTGACACAGGTTAAACGATTTTTTTTTCTGAAAAAAAAAAAAAGGTTCTTTTTCACTTGAACTTAGTTCTTATTTAACTTCCCATGATTTATTAACTTACTTACTTCTGAATCTTTGCTTTATTAAAATGACTGCGAAAGTCTAGATTTTGTTTCCTTCAATTTTGTAATGTAGAAACTAAATTCTTCTGTTTGTTGCCAATTTTTGTGTTTTTATTTTTTTTGTGAATTCTGTTTTTTTAATTATTATTGTTTTCTGCTTGTATTATTTATACTACATGTAATTGTCAATTTTATATGGTATATAACATGATTTTGTATGGAATAGGCCTATTGAGAAACCATATACATTTTGCTGTCAAATAACTTTATTTAATCAGGCTTTGAGTCATAACTTTGTATTACATTACATATTTTCTGTTATTAGTTCTTATCATTGTCATTATGGAAGAATGGCGCAATGGTTTTGCGTTGGGCTACTGAGTCCCCTTCATAGCACATGGAATAGGTTCGATTCCCCATGTGGACTATAGGTATTTAAGAAAGGTTTTGGGTGGGTGCAGAGTTTGCGGTTTGGTTTTTGCAAGATTTCTTCTCGGTTTTCCATCATACACCAGCAATGCAATTTCATAATATAAGTGAAATACTCTTGAGTACGACATTAAACACCAATCAAATGTCATTATGGACAAAATATGGAGACTTCCAAATCAGGTGAAAGTGTAAACCTAATGCAGTCCCTCACTTCACAGCTTACAGGGTTTAAATCCAGCTTGTCAATTTTTGTTGTAACCATAGAGAGTAAGTTTATGTCAGTCTTCCTTTTCTGGTTTTGTCAATTTATATTTGTGAGTGAATTGACCTTGGGTAGATCAAGTCATCAAGTCATAAAATAGAAGCACTTTACATTTATTATATCCAATATGAATTTGATCCTCAGGAAGTCTGAACCTAAAGACGATTTCTTAAACAAATCTCTCGCTGAACCGTTACCATATAAGGGGAGTTTCTGTGGTTGCGAAGATCACTTGATATATTTTTTTTGCAAGGTAAAGGCGTCATGAAAGTGAAATACCCGTAAGTAATACAAATTAAACACGAGTAAAAGAAGTAAGAATAAATTGAATAAAATGCATCAGGCACTGAACATGTAAAAAAAATCAATTGTACATATATACATATATATCTCTTTGTATCACATGCATCTATATCATATCACCCTTTATAAATGTCGTGTCGAGAAAATTGTCAACACTGTCCATTCAAAATATGGATAAATAAAAATAGATTGTGTTTCCAAGTGCACAGCTTTGTGAAATTGTCAACATTGTAAAACCATGGTGAAAAAAATTAAGAACTAAGTATGTAGTTTGTGACATGCTTAAAGCAGATATTTTAGATATGGAGGATCTGTCAAAAATATTTTGTTCATGAAAGGAAATTATTTAGCATGATTTAGTGACTGTTTGTTCATTTGTTTCTCTAAGACATGTGAAAATCAATTGTCTTTACCTTGTAATCTTTATAACAGTGATATTTCATTATGCTTAAGATCAAGTTAATACGAACTCTGTAACACTTCAAATGAAATGTCTCTGCAAACTTTTATTGTAATTAGATTTGTTCAGTTTAGCTTTAAAACAGTTTCAAGGTTTGCCATCATGAAGTCATTGAACATGTTCGCATCATTGTACTCTCACAAAACTTACTTAATCCTCAACAAATTCGACCTTACGGGCACACGTTTTAAGTAATTTATAGAATGTATAAATGTGAATTTGGAACAAAAACATATTTTTTTTACGATAGTTTCAAGCCATGACTTCATAAAATTTTCAAAATTATCTTTCCACACTTCTTGGCCTTTGCAAACCATGAAGTTTGTAAAATGGTAAAGAGGTTGAATTGGTTGAGGATTGAGATTAGGTAGAAATTTTTTTGTGGGTCAAAACAAAACTGTGTCATGTGACCCATGATCCCAAACTCATTTGATCTGTGGATGTATATTTCGTTCTGATTTTCTGTATTCAGATAATCAAAATTGTTGTAAACTTAGATTAACTAGGATTGAATTATTATATTATTGATTATACATAGATCTGTAATCTGAATGTCTCTGAATTGTCATTTAATAGGTTTGTGAGATATTTTTTTGTGGACCAAAAATGGAAGCCAGTTATAATGGAGGGAGACACGAATCTTTAAAAAGATGTATTTGTTTCTTACCTTTAGAATAACTTGAGGCTTAATGGATGACAATTTCTTTGCTCCCAGAGATTATAACCTTGTCAGTATAATGCTGACTGGATTATCTGTAATAATTCCTTTCAAGTCTATTATGGCAACATTTTAGCAATCTAAACCGGAAAAGGTTCAATTCCCCATGTGGACCGTAGGTATAATAAGATAAGTTTTTGGGTGGCTGCAGAGTTTGCGTTATCGTTTTTACATGGTTTCTTCCCAGTTTTCCACCATACACTGTGAACACCAAAGTCGTCATATAGGTGAAATACTCTTGAGTATGTCGTTAAACACCAAATAAATAAATAGATAAAGATCAATATAAACGTTTCATAAAAACTTGCCATAAATACCGTTCTAGGCTTGTACTATTTCATATACAACTTCGCATTTAAAGTCTTATTTAGGTCCTGCATCATGTAATTAAAATAAAATATTTTATTGGCATTTCTTGTCAAATTTTGGCTTGCTTTATGCGCAAAAAACTTCTTAGTAACAATGTATACTGAACTGACTTCTGATGTTAGTTACTATATAGACAAATACATATTTTCACGTATCAGGTGTTGGGAAAATTCTAGGCAGAGGTATAAATTATCAGCGTACTGTATGCTTGAATTCAGTACTTACTATCTGTTCTGGATATATATCGCTTGGATAAAAATAAAAAAATGAACTTTTTTTCATTTAAATATCTCACAACCCTTTATATTTAGTATGAATATCCATTTTGGTAGGACAGCTCACTTCTGTCCATTTTGTCAAGCCATGTTTGAAATAATGAAACATCAAGTCTTATATTTAGCAAAGACATTGTCATTTCAATGAAAATATACATGTATCGTGTTTATTAAGTCTTTAAAGTTTGAACTTATTCCTGTGGGTGTCTTGGGAGTAGTTTGGTTGGAAATCCCAGTGCACTGGTGGCCTCTGAGCCAAGGGGCATCAGGGAGCCTAACTGTTCTGGTGTCCTGTTTACTGTCCTGTCAATGTATTGAGGCGTCTTCCGTGTTGCCAGCGTCGTGTAGGGTTCTTCCCTCCACCGATTGGGCTGGCACGCCGTCATGTTATTGAAATAACCTTAAGTATGGCATAAAACACCTGTGGTGTCTTGGTGGAATAACAGAGTATGGCGTAAAACCCAAAACAAATCAAATCTCAAATGTCTACAGCTGTATGATTGTTATCAGCGGCAGGCCTAATTCCTGCGTACTTTATATAATATAAAAATACAACAACAAACATAAGTACAGATAAGGTTACACAGCGTTAAACCGAAAACAATTTATCAATCCTGCTAAAGTAATGAAATACAAGCGGATTCAAATATGAATTTTACAGTTTTTATTTCTGTAAATTTGGCAATGAAATTTGTGTTGTATTGTTAAAACTTTTTAATAAGAATATATGTACAATATTCCTTATATAAGCAAAACTTCTGACGCTCTCACGAAAAGCTTGCGGGACTGACCTTGTGACGGATTATACAACCAATTCCAGACTACTGAACAAAGTATGGTAAAACTCTTTGTTTGCGTCAACAAATTTATATAATTATTGTACATTTGTAATATCCGCTCTTAAATTCCGCTTTTGCAGTCTAAATATCTATATATTTATTGCCAATATTTTTATATTTCTTCATGAAGCGGTTTAAATTTTGTGTTGCCACATTGCATTCTTTGAAAAATAATCATGCAACCAAAGGCATTTGTATGCTGTTTGTGACTCAAAATCAGAAGGTATATTATATATTTATTTATTGTACAAAACGCCAATAAGATACCGAATACACTAACATTAATATTTAATGGTTTAATATAATGCATATTTGAAATGAATATATTTGAGTTCGTTGTAGTAAACAAATTTAAAAAAATCCTGCAAATGAATCAAAATCACCCTTTAGATGTGTAAGGATTTACAACTAGAAACAAACATGACACATGTATTAAACATAAAATATAAACGTAACGTTACGAAACATGAATTACAATCGATTTGAGTTGGTTTGTTGCTGTTTTTAATAGTGACCACGGAAACACTTCGCCCGCCCTATAGCATATTTAGATTTTTTTTCTACTGAACACGCATGTGATTGACAGAAAATGAAATCGACATACTTATGTACATTTCAAATTAATGAGAAATTAACATTTTGACAACTCGAGATTTTATTGGAATCTCGAGTTGTCGATGTCGATAAATCGAGATTGTAACTGTAGTCTCGAGTAACTGAGATCTCGACAACTCAATGGTCGCAATAAGCTTCCATAATTTTTCCGACGCCGATATTTAAACTTTTTGTTCCATGTGTGAGGATCCCACGATGCGGCAGCTGGACAATTTTTAAACAGTTTTATCACTCGCTCACGACAACATTTGTTCAGCTACCGCATATTGGAGATTCTCACAGCCGGAACTAAAAGTATCGATATCACCGTCTAAATAGTTGATTTGCAGGTGAATTAGAATAAAATGTGATGTTTTGGTGTAACAAGAGTGGGGTAGGCCTATGTTTGTTAATCTTTTATGACTTCTATTTTGGTGGTGGTGTTAAGATTTAAGGGTTTTCCTGTCCAACAGGGGACTGATATATGCCACTGAATGTAAAACAAATGGAAACTCTCTTTTTATCTTTTGTGTCTGTTTTACCACGATGTGAAAACGTTATGGCTAACATGGCGATGATCGTATCACGTTCGAGATGATTTACGCAGAATATTCGATGACACCCGAGAGGCCTAGCGCAAGAACATTTCTGGTAGTGACCTTGAACACAACAGGATGAGTTTAAAAGATGGCACGCGGAACATTAATGTGTATCTTTTGTTTTTTTAAACTCATTTTCTGCCTCGAATTGATTACGATCGAATGAATAGTCTACGATTGAAAATGTAGAACAAGGTATTAGCTTATTTAATATCTTTAATGGAATATGGTAAGTAGAACAATTGAAGTAAAAACCGGTATTTCAATGGCAAAACATGGAAAAACTACCAAGCTGGTATGCAGTAACTTTGATGCAATCAGCAGGTAGCACATCAATTTATAATTAATACCGGGTTAAAATGAATATCAGAATCTTAAACATTTCAGTCTGGTTGATTCCGGATATATCACAATGGGCCTGTGTGCAACCATTGTACTCCGTGTTTTGCTACGTTCCTGTCAATACGATAGACGCGCACATACTCAAATATAATCTCAAACCAGAACACTGCGCTGGCTAGACCGAGTCCTACGCCCAGGGTGAAAAACACTCCAGATATTTTGTGTAGAGGTATAGCTGTGACGTCATTTAGTTCCCCAACTCTGGTGTTTGGTGCCGGCCACCATTTTCTCTGGAGTTTATTGACGATGCCAAACTGCATTAAAATCTGCAGCCTGCAATATTAACAAAAATAAAACAATATTAACAAATTATTAAGGCTAAAAACGTACACGGATGTATACATCAAAGACCGACTCACTAAATTACTTACGGACATATGACGTTATGATTTGCTGACCTGTACGTTTTTGGTTTGCAGTCCAATTAACTAGTCATTAGTGTTTTATCGTTAACTTTTAAATGGCTTCCGGTTCCCGTTCCACATGTACAATAAGCTCTAGGCCCCTTTCTTCTGTTATTTTGGTTATTTCATTGTCTTGCAAAGATAGGCCTACACAGCTTAATACCAGTGTTTTTTATACCTCAAGATACATGAATGTATGTTAAACCTAAGCAGTATTTTCAACACTGGTTGTCATGGTGATTTAGGTTAAGATCGATTTAGAGATGGTCACCCGGTAATTAGCTTAATAGGTATAGCCACACAAGACCAACTAATATTCATTTAAAAACATATGATATAGTATGTTTAATTTCGAAGTCTTATTCATGTAATCTAACGTCATAATAATATTTAAGCTTTATCCTTTTTAATGCTATATTTCACTTATATGACCGCGTTGTACTACTGTCAACCTTCAATGTAAGGGGCAATAAACAAGGACCACATCAAATCACCTTACTGATGACCCTTAGTCCTCAGAGAGCACTAGAAATTCGGTTCTAGGGATCAACAAATCACCTTACTGATAACCCTTAGTGCTCAGAGAGCATTAGAAAATCGGTTCTAGGGATCTATAAATCATCTTACTGATGACCATTAGTCCACAGAGAGCACTGGGATTTCGGTTCTGGGGATCGAAAAATCACCTTACTGATGACCCTTATTCCTCAGAGAGCACTACGATTTCGGTTCTGGGCATCAACAAATCACCTTACTGGTGACCATCAGTCCCAAGAGAGCACCAGGATTTCGGTTCTGGGGATCAACAAATTGCCTTACTGACGACACTTAGTCCTCAGAGAGCACTAGAATTTCGGTTCTGGGGATCAACAAATCACCTTACTGATGACTCTTAGTTCTCAGAGAGCACTAGGATTTCTGTTCTGGGATCAACAAATCACCTTACTGATGACCCATAGTCCGCAGAGAGCACTAGGATTTCGGCTATAGGGATCAACAAATCACCTTACTGATGACCCTTAGTACTCAGAGAGCACTAGGATTTCGGTTCTGGGGTTCAAAAAATCATCTTACTGATGACCCTTAGTCTTCAGAGAGCAGTCCGATTTCGGTTCAGGGCATCAACAAATCCCCTTACTAATGACCCTTAGTCTTCAGAGAGCACTAGGATTTCGGTTCTGGGGATCAACAAATCACCTTACTGATGACCCATAATCCTCAGAGAGCACTAGGATTTTGGTTCTGGGAATCAACAAATCACCTTACTGATGACCCTTAGTCTTCAGAGAGCACAATGATTTTGGTTCTGGGGTTCAACAAATCAGCTTACTGACGACCCTTAGTCCTCAGAGAGCACTAGGATTTTGGTTCTGGGGATCAAAAATCACCCTACTGATGACCCTTAGTCCTCAAAGAGCTCTAGGATTTCGGTTCTGGTGATAAATAAATCACCTTATTGATGACCCAGGTCCTCAGAGAGCACTATGATTTCGGTTCAGGGGAACAACAAATCACCCTACTGATTACCCCTAGTCCTGAGAGAGCACTAGGATTTCGGTTCTAAGGATCAACATATCATCGTACTGATGACCCTTAGTCCTCAGAGAGCACTAGGATTTTGGTTCTCGGGATCATTACATCGCCCTACTGATGACCCTTAGTCCTCAAAGAGCACTAGGATTTCGGTTCTGATCATAAATGAATCGCCTTACTGATGACCCTTAGTCCTCAGATAGCACTGGAATTTAGGTTCTGGGGAAAAACAAAGGTGGTCCCAAAAAATCCATGGATAACTCCAGCCCTTTTTACCTCAGTTTTGAAAAAGAACCATTTATATCGACAATATTTGAAAATAAAATGTAAAACAGCATCTGATGAATTTCGAACTTATAGAAATAAACTCAACCACACACTTAAGATAGCAAAGAAAACCTTTGATGATCATAAATTTTCATTTCATACAAAAAATATAAAAGCTACTTGGAAACTTCTTAATGAACTGATGAATCGGAAAAGAGCAACTTGTCTGCCTAATGTATTTAGGGTTAATGGCAGGGATGTTGACGACAAATCCGAGATCGCCAATTAATTCAATGATTACTTTAGTTCAGTGGCACCCATCCTAGAAAGTAAAATACCACTCGCCAATAAAAACTTTCAAGAGTTTCTAGGTACTCAACACCCAGTTGATTTCTCTTTCTAGCCTTGTACGGTTGCTGAAGTAAAGCAAGTCATTGGCGATCTTAAAAGTAATTCCGCAGGCTATGATGGCATTCGATCTTCGTCAGATTATCAATCTTTCTTTTATAAATGGAGTCATACTTAATGTTCTCAAGACAACAGTTGTAAGCCCAATTCATAAGTCTGGCGATCCAAACATGTTCATCAACTATCGCCCAGCTCAACTATTGTCTAGCTTTGGAAAAATCTTGGAGAAAATGGCTGCCAGTAGAATTTCTTCTTTTATTGAAGGTCAGCAAATTCTTTCGTCGTGTCAGCATGGTTTTAGGAAGAATCAATCCACTTCTTTTGCTGTTCTTTCATTGTATGACAAATTAGTCAAAGCTAAAGAATCAAAAAAATTTGGCTTAGTCACTTTTCTTGATTTGTGTAAGGCCTTTGATACAGTTAACCACGAAATTTTATTGTCCAAGTTATTATGGCTTTCGTCATTATGGCTTTCGTGACGTTGCAAATCAATGGTTCAAAAACTACTTATCACACCGGCAACAATACCTTCGTTATAATGAAACCTTATCATCGCCTTCTGTAGTGGATTGTGGTGTTCCACAAGGATCTGTCCTCGGTCCAATCTTGTTTCTATTATATATCAATGACATAACCAATTCTTCCAACATTCTTGATTTTCTTTTATTTGCTGATAACACTAGCGCAATAATAACAGGCGATGATGTAAACACGCTTGCTGAAACCTCCCCTCCGCTCTTCGCTTGGCTATGTTCTAACAAGCTTTCGCTAAATATAGCAAAAACAAAATTTATGCTTATCACTCATTGTCGACAAAGGTGCCCTTCGCCAAATATAAAAACCAATGATCACATCGTCGAAAAAGTTGATAATTTTAAATTTCTTGGTATCCATTTTAATAATAAACTGAACTGGCTCACTCATATTAATGAAATTTGTAAAACAGTATCCCGGAATATAGGAATTATCACAAATATCCGAAACTGTTTAAACAAAAAAACTTTACTTACACTATATTACTCTCTCATTTTCCCTTACTTGTCTTATTGCAACTTGGTATGGTCCAACACATACGTTACTCACTTATATCCACTAGTAACATTACAAAAAAAGATTATTAGAGTTATTACTCTATCTGGTCGTCTTGATCAGACACCACCCATTTTCAAGGAATTAAAATTTTTACCTATTTTAAAGTGAAATGATTTTCAAGTTCATTTTCTGGTTCAAAAATTCGTGTACAACATTGATCTATTGCCTGATACTACTAGGAGAATGTTTACGGCCTTATCTTCTATACATCGTTATAATACCAGACAATCAACTACTTACCTATATAGGCCATTCTATTTGTCAAACCTTTCTTTCTTTTCTGCAAAAGTAAAAGGCCCTCGTGAGTGGAACAAACTTCTATTACAGCTTAAAATGATCACTTCCATCTCACAATTCAAACGACAGTTAAAACACCATCTATTACAAGCATGCTTTTATTTTTAAAACATGGTTAGTGACTGACGGACATCTATTTCACATTTATACGTTTGCTAGTACTTAACCTGCTTTCGTTTAAACTATCAGTTAGACGTTCTTAATAACGACGATATACTCCAATCGAATAAATGAATCAAACTTTGTTTAATTTTAATTTTACAACGGGATAAAACAAGCTCTTCGGGGTTTTAATCCCGCAATATTAACTAAAATTATTATGTAATTTGTGTATATCTATTTATTTATGTACTTAAATTTCTCAATAGAGTTTGGTGGCTGCTCCGGTGAATGGTGGACGTTTCGTGGCGGTTGAATGTTTCGGTAATATGATTTCCGTTCTGGAGACCAACAAATCATCTTACCCAGAACCGAAATCCCAATGTTCTCTGAGGATTAACAATCACCTTATTGATGACCTAGGTCCTCAGAGAGCACTAGGATTTCTGTTCTGGTGATCAACACATCACCTTACTGATGACCCTTAGTCCTCGGAGAGCACCGGGATTTCGGTTCTGGGATCAACAAATCTCCCTACTGATGACCCTAAGTACTCAAAGAGCACCGGGATTTCGGTCCTGGGATCAAAAAATCACAGGAGCACTAGGATTTCGGTTCTGTTGATAAATAAATCGCCTTACTGATGACCTTTAGTCCTCAGATAGCACTGGAATTTAGGTTCTGGGGATCAACAAATGACCTTACGGATGACCCTTAGTCTTTAGACAGTACCAGGGTTTCGGTTCTGGAGGTCAACACCTTACTGATGAACTTTAGTCCTCAGAGAGCACTATGATTTCGGTTCTTGGGATCAACAAATCACCTTACTGCATGATGACCCTCAGCCCTTAGAGAGCGTTAGGATTTCGTTTCTGCGGATCAACAATCACCTTACAAATGAGCCTTAGTCATCAGAGAGCACTAGTATTTCATTCCTGCGGATCAACAAATCACCTCACTGGTGACCATTGGTCCTCAAAGAGCACTAGAATTTTGATACTAGCGATAATTGATTCGCCTTACTGATGACCGTTAGTCCTCAGAGAGCACTGGAATTTCGGTTCTGGAGACCAACAAATCATCTTACTGACGACCGTTAGTCCTCAGAAAACACTGGGATTTCGGTTCTGGGGACTAACAAATCACCTTATTAATGACACAGGTCCTCAGATAGCACTGGAATTTAGGTTCTGGGGATCAACAAATCGCCCTACTGATGACCCTTAGTACTCAAAGAGCACTAAGATTTCGGTTCTGGGGATCAACAAATCTCCTTACTGCATGATGACCCTCAGTCCTTAGAGAGCGTTAGGATTTCGTTTTTGCGGATCAACATTCACCTTACAAATGAGCCTTAGTCATCAGAGAGCACTAGTATTTCATTCCTGCGGATCAACAAATCACCTCACTGGTGACCATTGGTCCTCAAAGAGCACTACAATTTCGGTACTAGCGATAATTGATTCGCCCTACTGATGGCCGTTATTCCTCAGAGAGCACTGGAATTTAGGTTCTGGGGATCAACAAATGACCTTACGAATGACTCTTAGTCCTCAAAGAGCACTATGATTTCGGTTCTGGTGATAAATGAATCGCCTTACTGATGACCCTTAGTCATCAGATAGCACTGGAATTTAGGCTTTGGGGATCAACAAATGACCTAACTGATGACCCTTAGTCTTCGGAGAGTACTAGGTTTTCGGTTCTGGAGGGCATCAATTCACCTTACTGATAACCTTAAGTCCTCAGAGAGCACTGGAATTTCGGTTCTGGGGATCAACAAATCACCTTACTGACGAGCCTTAGTCCCCAGAGAGCACTAGGATTTCGGTTCTGGGGATCAACAAATCGCCTTACTGATGACCCTAAGTCATCAGAGAGCACTAGGATTTCGTTTCTGCGGATCAACAAATCACCTCACTGATGACCATTGGTCCTCAGATAGTACTGGAATTTTGGTTCTGGGTACCAACAAATCATCTTACTGATGACCCTAAGTCATCAGAGAGCATTAGGATTTCGGTTCTGCGGATCAACAAATCACCTCACTGATGACCACTGGTCCTCAGAGAGCACTAGAATTTCGGTTCTAGCGGTAAATAATTCGCCTTAATGATGACCCTTAGTCCTCAGAGAGCACTGGAATTTCGGTTCTGGGGACCAAAAAATAATCTTACTGATGACCCTTAGTCCTCAGAGAGCAGTAGGATTTTGGTTCTAGGGATCAACAAATCAGCTTACTGATGACCCTCAGTCCTCAGAGAGCACTAGGATTTCGGTTCTGGTGATCAATGAATCGCCTTAATGATGACCCTTAGTGTCACAGAGCACTAGGATTTCGGTTCTGTTGATAAAAGAATCGCCTTACTGATGACCCTTAGCCCTCAGAGAACACAAGGTTTTCGGTTTTAGGGATAAATAATCGCCTTACTGATGACCCTTAGTCCTCAGGGAGCACTAGGATTTCGGTTATGCGCATCAATAAATCGCCTTACCGATGACCCTTTGCTATCATAGGATTTCAGCTCTGGGGATCAATAGTTTTGTTTAATTTGCATTCAAAAGAAAACCACACTGTAATCTCATGACTCTTTATAACAACAAATATTTCAAAATTTTAGATTGACTTCAAAGGTCAAGTAGAGACAGGCAAGTCTTAATTCTATACCCTTGACGACTCTGAAATGAAGACAGGGAATTAATTTGAAAGCAGGCAATACCAGGAACTGTGTAGCGCTTATGCTTTGTCGGTGGTAGGCTACGAATGTAGGATACCTATTAAGCGAACTCAGTGTTGCTGATGGTGTTTCGTTTCAAACAAACAAACGAAATATATACTCTGTCAAAAAAGAAACGCATAGGTGAAATGTCACAAGAGAGTGTTGACTTTTTTAAAAATATCGTTTCTTGTGTACAATGGTCATGGATGATTATGTTTCTCAATGCTTCTGGAATGGGACAACATTGCCAACTACACTGAAAAAAAATTAACACGTTGTGGAGCCTTTCTGTGGAAATTCGTGTTAAGCGACATGAAATATTCAGATTTTGACGAATGAAAATGAAACTCGAGGAAAATACTGGGGCGGTGATGGGTATTTAAAGCTGAAATTCTGGCAGTGATGTGCCATTCCCATTTCACTGTACACGAGTTACAACATGCCGAGACTTAACATTGCGAATCGAAACATTGGGATTGGCCGCCTCCAGGTGATTCGTAATCGGAAGTCGCACGGCACATGAACGTCAGGCAGAGCACTATTTCACGTCTGTGGAACAGGTTTCAGCGATTCCAATCTGCAGAAGACCGGCCCCGAAGTGGTAGACCTCGCATAACAACTGCAGCACA
>JAVFBZ010161503.1:0-17683 GCA_032466195.1 Katharina tunicata | reverse complement strand
GAATCCGTCGTCATATAAATGAAATACCTTTGAGTACGACGTTAAACACCAATCAAACAAACAAACAAACAAACTAAATTAAATAATAATGAGAATAATAATCCGTGAATTATTCCTTATCTCTTTATAAGAAGAACAAGAAGAAGAAAAAAAACATGCACAAACAGTTTTTATCTAATTGGCTAATTTGTCAATGACTTTTTGGGTTGAATTATCACATAACTTTTTTTGAGGGTTCACAAATTTCCAATTAAAGTCGAGAGGTCTGTAGTTATTTGTGCATGAATCTTGGAGCTAAAAAAGAAGCGTGTGTAATTTGTCTATCAGTGTTTCCTAATTCCTAATTGGGGTAAAATGAGGGCTAAAGCGAGAGCATCGGGGTGTTCACTAACTTTCTGTATTTATTTTTATCCCCCGGTCTTCTTCACAGCAGGTGTAAATGCATTGGGGCTGCAACAGTTGATAACGG
Source organism: Katharina tunicata (assembly GCA_032466195.1). NCBI lineage: Eukaryota > Metazoa > Mollusca > Polyplacophora > Chitonida > Mopaliidae > Katharina > Katharina tunicata. Next base: position 17,214 of record JAVFBZ010161503.1, on the reverse strand, counting down.
CGGCTGCGGCAGCAGTAGCCAGTAACAACCCCCCAGGTGACCAGTCTTCATCCATTCTCTTCTTTCCCTCCTGCCTTACATGTATTTCATTTCTCTCAGATATTTCAGTTTTTTCTTCTTACATGTGTAGTAGTCCTGTTTTATTTCACTTTTCTGAAATATACTAGTCCTGTTTTAGTCTTTCTTTATTTGTAGTTGTACCATGTTATTTTAAACCCGATGCCTGGTGTAATTGTAAATCTTCTGATTTGTCTACTCTTAAGTCCCATCTCATACTTTTTATGTCGTACTGTATCTCTGTTGTTAGTACTGCTAGTCGTCAAGGAGTTTGTTTTTATTATTTCTTTGTTTCCACCCCGACCATTACTTGCTTGTACGTATATCTGTAGTAAAAGCTTGAATCGTACAGTATGGTTTGACTGTCTATCTTTGATTCTTTCCATTCCTTTTAGCCTTCTGTCTTTATTTTTATTATTGAATGCTCCGTTTTTCTAAATACACAATGTACAACGAGCGTTGATCTTGTGTTGTATTGGTCTTGCTATCAGGTTTTATTGCAGATAAAGCTTTGTCTACTATGTATTGGAAATTTCAATACCCTTTCTTTGAAGCATTTATTTCAGTCAGTTGTTGTTTCTCCTTGCATGCTGGTCTTATTTAAATTTCTGGTCTAGTCTTGAGATAGAAACTGTAGCATATATACACATTGCTTCTGTTACCCTGTTTTTAAATAGCAGTGCCTTTGTCAGGTCTCCCTATAAAAATAGAAGTACTGTTATTTTGGTAATGCTATACTCCTCACATCTTTTGTTTTTGTGAGAGTTGTAAAATCAACCCTGCATGATGTATACATGTACGTTTGTGTACTGAGCTACTAAAGAAACACCACAAAAAACGGCACCATAAGAAAATTTAATACTACGATAATTTCCAAATTTTCCCCAAAGTTTAATTTACAACTGTCATGGGATACTCTTATCTTTAAAGTTTGTTTTGAAATAGGATTCTTTCTTAACAATGTAACTGGTTTCTTAAAGTGAAGTTTAAAGAAGTCTTAAAAGTCAAAAGCCCCAGTACCTACATGTATCCTAAACTTGATAATTTTCACTGGCACATTTTTTACTATAGAATAAATGTAGTGTGTGCAGTTTGTCTAAACAGTGTGTATCATGTCTGTCCAGATATAATCTGGACTATATTATGCAGGGCTATTAGCTGGTTTACACTGATTCTCTGATACACTCTAAATACCCTAATACTTTGAACAGATTTTATTTTAGCCTACGTGTAGCTTCCTGGGGTAACTTATCTGCCCATAGGTTTTCAACACCAATGAAGGAAATTAAAGATACTATTTGAATGGCAACTTAAATATAAGGGTACTGTGGACAATTTCCCTTCCAGAGTTACAAGAAAAGTATTTAAATAATTATGAAACCGTTTTATCTATATGGAAGCAATATCCTTCAGAGACCTGTCATATTGACTTAGAAACCAGAAGCTGTTATCAGGTTATCTAGAGCTTAAAAACATGCCACCATCAGTGTTTTTTTGTTCTCCCTACAAAGACGAATTCACACTATTTACCAGTTGCCTTGCTTGACATTGTAACATATTTCTCTTTCTTGCTTTTCTCTGAGTATAAAAGGGGCTACGGGCCCAGAAAACATCTAGGAACCAAGAGTTTTGATTTCTGGCAACTGGCAAGAAGTCACAACTGTCATATTAGTAAAATAGAAATAAGAACAGCATTTAATATCAATTGGTCACAGATGGACTCGGTTGACTGCTAATTGGATTGCAGAACCACTAGCAAGTTATGTCAAATCCACTTTTCATCGGCTTTCGGACTATGAAGGAACTATCTGGTAGCTCAGTGATTGCTGGGTGTTTTTTTTACAATATTCTCAATTTTCTAAGAGGAATGCAAAGTCATCATATTAGTGAAATATTATAGAGTGCCACAATAAACACCAATCAAATAAAATAAAATAAAATGAACACAATTTCAGCTACCGGTAACCTGAATTTGCACATAGTTTTATTGAGATTCCTGCTAGTGAAATTGTAAGGAGGGCGATAAAATTAATGCTGTGTGTTGAGTGGACATTTTCACCATGCATGTTTACGTTTAACCTTGTGTTATGTGAAAGAGTCGGCCTTCATGATTATAAGGCCTCATGCCATGATATTGCTCTGAATCTATAAGGTATGTGTTAATGAACTTTAGCCAGTGTTATTCAGTACATCATTCACCTACGTTTGAATAATTCACCAGTTTCCATTTCTCACTTGTAGTCTTATTAAAATTACCTGGTGCTTGTTTAATGATCCTGCCATTCACATCCTCTGTATGTATATAGATTTGTGAGTTACAGCAGGTGGTTTGATGGGAGCCCCCTGTGCCCTGCTGTTCTGTGAACTAATGAGCATCAGAAAGCCGATTTGTTGTGGTTTCCTGTTGTTGTTTTTTTTTGTCCTGTAAATGTATCATGGCACCTTAGGAGTTGCCAGTGTCTTTTACGGTGCTTTCCTCCACCAATCAAGCTGGCACATCTTCATATGACCTTAAGTACGGCGTAAAACCCCAACCAAACAAACAATCAAATCTTAGATACATCCTACTGTTTTGGAATGAGTTCTGCCTTGAACTTTGCTGTTATCAGTTGTTAAGTGTACTGCAAGACCTGGAAACTGAGACTGAAGTTTGAAACCCGACCCTAGTTTGGGCTGTAAAAGCTTCTTGGGCCACCCTTGACTGGAACAGTTTTAACTTTAAACTGTTTACATTCTGATGCTTTGTCCTGGAACTAGGAAATTGAAATAATACCAATGAAGTTTGGTTAGCTTTCTACAGCTATGAAACGTTGATTGTTTGGAAGAGAAGTAACTAAAAGCATGTGTAATGAAGAATAAACTGGAAAAGAATTTTATTTTATTTTTTTAAATGAAAAAATAATTACAAAAATTGATAACACAAACATCATATTTGGGTTTTCAAAGATAAGCTTTCAGTTATTCAAGGATTCAACGTGTATAATTATTCCTTTTTAATAATGAGATTCTATCTTGTCATATTTATGGTATTCTTCAATACAAAATGTAAAAATAGAAATCTTTGTAATCCTTATCTTATTCCTACTTTTGTAGTTATGAATGTTTCATGCCTAGATTACATCTGTAAGTCTTCTTGAAAGATGGAGACATTGACTGATGAAATATTAAATTTGAAGATAGTGCAAGTTTGAGGTGATTGAATAACCCAAAGGAATTTCCTATCGCACGTAAATTGTTTGATCAAAGGGAAATGTTCTGTATAAATCTGAAGCTTTGTGCAAATGCCCTGTTTGTTACTTTCCAAGAAATAAAACGGATTGCCAGAGCCTTGCCTATTACATTAAGATCAAAGGAAGTCTGTGGACAGCTAAAGCTCCGCTCATTGGGTTTCCAGGGGCAGTCTCTATGAAGGGAAATGCTGACACATAAACAGATTAGCTGCTGTGTCATTCAGGTTAAGCCAGCTGTAAGGTAAAAAGACATTATCCCCTGTCCTACAGCTGAACCAGAGAGCCATTAAAGTGGGCTGTTAACTCCACAAGGTCAGAGAAAAACAAACTCTGATGGCTTCCAAATCAGTTTTCCCTCTCATCAAACCCACATGATGGCGATCAGATACCTAGCCTAAGGCAGCTTTCTCAGGTGTTCTGTTAGTTTAAGCTCAGTTCGTTCATGATATATAGGCACAGACTCCATCAACATCTATAAGAAACCCTTTTGTCTATCCCATACATACCCTAAATGCTCAACAAATTCGACCCCATTTACCACTTATAAAACTACATTTTATGCAAAGGTTAAGAAGTGTAGAAACACACTGTTGAAATTTGTAAGAAGTTCATACTTTAAGCTACAAGAAAATATAAGCTTTACTTCCTAGCACACATTAATACCTTCAATAAATGACTTGAAACATGTGTCCATGGAGGTCGAATTTGTTAGGGTAATTTTGTATTACTTCTGGTATCTACTTAACAGTTAGCTTCAAAGAATCCATTTCCTCTAGTATCAGTCTATATAATGTTATTGAGTTAAATCATTCACACAATTTTCAGTCACCATCATGAAAGTCCAGCTTAAACTGATTTTGAGTACCATTATATTACCAAACAAAGGAATATACCTGTTTGTATGATCTGGTCTTTACTTAGCATATATTTAAGTCCTTATAAAAGCACAAAGTCAAGACTCTTCTGGCCCTTTAAATAAATCTTAAATAGAAAATATGACTAAGGCAGTGACTCTTTTCGGAAGAGTGGTTTCCTTCGCCTCTTTTGTTGGAACTTTCCTGTACATATGGGGCTGCGCCGTGGCTCCGTGGTTGAGCGTTGGCCTACAGAACCCCCTTCGCTGTACCCGGAATAGGTTTGATTCCCCTTGTGGACCTTAGGTATATAAGGGAAGTTTTCCGGCGGCCGCGCAGTTAGCGTGGTGTTTTTTTTATGAGGTTTCTTCTCGGTTTTCCACCATAAACTGGCAACGCAAATTAGTAAGTCGTCATATAGGTGAAATAGTCTTGAGTACGACGTTAAACACCAACCAAACAAACAAACAATCTTGTACATATGAATTTAAATAACTTTAGTGTCCTGTAAAACACTAACAAGGCAAACCTTTACAATGGAGCTCCAAAGTTATTTTAGATGGCTTATTCCTTGAATGTTAATTAGGTCATCTTATCGGGTAACTCTTTTCAGTTTTTATACTTCACATTAGAATCCTTATCCCTAATTGTCTCCAGAGAACAGTCTACAAATCAGATAAGATGCTATTATCAAGCGAGTTAAACCATAGGAGCCACATCGTCTCTGTGACATTTTAGAAATAAGTTCATCAGTGGGTGCCATCTCAAAGATAATGTTATTTCCCCAGGGGTTCTTAGTTTTGAAGGTGTCTGCTTGGAAAGCACCCTTTCGACTACGATTGCCCTTCAGGGGGAGTACATTCTGTCAGATTCCTCATGAGGTACCATCTACAGCTTTGATGTGAAATATCTCAGACTTGATAAGATGGAGAGCTGTTAGATTTATAAAGGAAAGGATCTATAGCAGAGCTAGTTTATATACATGTAGATATACTCTTCCCAAGATTTTTTCCATAATTTCAGGATTTACCCACACAACGAACAGGAAGTTCACCAAACTTGATTTAAATTACATGTGTGACAAACAAGTGTTAGAAAACCATAGCAAGCATTGAAAGTAAAGCAGCAATGCAGAAAATGAATGACATTACTGTCTTCCATATAATCTACATTCACGTGTACCTATTGACATGCAGGTCATGCTGTCTGTCTTAATAATATCCTGACACATCATGGATGAGACAGATTTTGTCCTCGCAAGGATTTTATTAATAAAGTATACTGGCTGATCTTCTCGTATATAAATAATGAAATTTTGTCTTGCTGTACAACTTTGTTGGGACATCATATATTGTTCCCATTTTCTAGTATTCCTGGATGACATGATTTTTTTATTTATTTATTTTTTTCTTTTTGGGGGAGATCTGCTGCCTGTTTTCTTATATGGAAACCTGCATATATACATTTTGTAAAACACGTGTGAAGTGGGGAAAAGCGATTTCTTGCATGGTACCCAAGTTCCATATTTAATGTGTTCACCAGCATGTGAAGTTTTCTAAAATCGTTAACACATGTCTACACCAGGAGATAGCATCACTGGGGACAATATATTTCTTTATGAAACAATTATTCTCCTATATTTCTTTATGTAAAACCTAGTATGTATGTACTTAAGTTCTTAATTCTATTATTTGTCACAACTTAACTTAAAGTTATATATCTGTTAAGGCTTCAGAATTAATTTTTCCATCTGCTATGAATCTGGTAATCTTGTTGTTTTTAACACTCACTCTATGGTATATGTTGTGGCCTATGTTGATTTGTCTTGCTATTTTTAAGTGTTGTCATATGGTTTTAACATGATAACAGCAGGTCTGGCCGCCCTAGCAGCAGGGTTTAACACCAACAACCTAACCAATAGTTCTACCAACTCTGGGACAACATCCAATACTTCAGGTACTACATAACATGTGCAACAACAACAATCAAATCAATCTCCTAACAAGGCTACTAAAGATTATATTCCCTCTGCCACATCTGGAACGCCATGTGTGCTTTATCTATATTATAGTGTGATGTGCTCTTCTTGAAATGATCACATGTATTTTTGAGTGCACTTGACTCTCTAAGCCTGTCAGCATGGTGATATCCTATGTTCTATCGTTTTAATTCTACTGTTCAACTATCTTTACATGAGAACAGCATATTTATAATTTTATCCTTGTACTTTATGTATCTACTACATGTATTGTTTTGAATCTGGTAATTCTTTACTAAGCTTCTGCGCTTGTCTAGCTCTCTCTCTTTTCACGTTTACTGAAATCGAATTTTTTGGCGTAAATAACTTTGACTTATAACCAAATGATAATATTTGGATTATTTGAAGCTATTTTTTGTTTTGTTAATGGATACAAATTGATGGGGTAATAAATATTGATTTAGACATTTACGATGTGCTATATGGGTACCTGTATTTCAAATTTATCTTTATTGACAACTTCAAAGATAAGCCTGTGAATTTCATGCGAAATTGTTGGAAGACTTGGCAGAATAAAAAAAAAGAAAATGATATATGTAGTTGAATGTTGTCTTTCAGTATGATAATTTAACAAACAAATCACATCATCTTTCTTAAGCATTATTTGGGTGTATTCAGTTGTGTTCCACATTTAACTGTAAAACATAAAATAATAAGTGAACATTTTAAGTTCTAGTTTAAATGTATCAGTAGACCTTGCCTCCTGTTATTACTAGCCATATTTATCATGCATGTGCATCTTGCAGCTCTCAACAAGTTACTAAAGGGATTGAATCCAGGGGCAGGTAACTCTAATGTTGTTGAGCTTTCAGTCTGTAACACTCAATGCCTGTGTTTGTATTCATTGACCCTGCTAGGTTATCATTTACGGAAACCAGAGGACTTCAATGTCATTAAATTAGAAATAGATATTCAAAAAGTTCAAAGACAGATTTTTCTAAATATATTATATATCAAAGGTCAATAGGAGAGAGAGAGATAATGGGCCTGGTTTTTGTGTACATCACATGTAAGTTAAATAAAAACCAATACAGAATGTTAGTGGAAGAATGCATTTCATCAAAACTAATGTTCTTTTAATCTTATATCTGGATCTCTTAATTTCATCCGGTGTAATCCAGCAGGGTTATTGTATGCAATTAAACCTCGTTACCAAGTCAGAAGTGGACATTTTTATATTTCTTATAAGTATTGAATTTGAGGTGGATCTTTCCGGAACTAACCAACATGTTAATTCTGTTACAGTTCCTACTGTTTTTAATGTTATTTACTACTTACTGATTGGATTAAAAACAAATTGTATGTTAATTACCTGTCTTGTTTTTGGCATGATATACACTGTTGCTGGTTGTTGTTCTTGTAATTGTTATAACTTGTTATATGATTCTAACTTCTTTTGACATTAGTGAATAGGGGGTGGTTGGGTGGGAGCTTCCTTTGCCCTGGTTCTTTTTGAGCTATGGGGCATCACTAAAATAAATGGGGCCGTGAATGGCTCCATGGTTGAGCGTTGGACTTCAGAGCCCCCTTCACTGTACCTGGAATAGGTTCGACCCCCTGTGGTCCAAGTATTTAACAGAATTTTTCTGGGGTTAACAGGGTGGATGTTACGAGGTTTCTGCTCGGCTTTCCACTTCACACCAACAACACAAAAATACGAAATAATGTTGAGTATGATATTAAACACCAATCAAATTGTCCTGTAAATATACTGTAGTGTCTTCTGTGTTCCCAGCGTAGTTTCTGGTGGTTTCCTTCACCCATTGGGCTGGCAGGCTGTCCTGTGAGTGGAATAACCGTATATATGGTCTAAAGTCCCTAAGAAACAAGACGCTACCAGATAACCGCAAGTTCGTAACCTATCTTAAGCATTAGGTTGGATAGCTTCATGAAATAAGGAATCATGACATTTTTTTTTTTGCTATTATTTATCCGATTTTATCTTAAAATTTAAAGCTTGCTCTTTGTGAAATGTATTAAAGCATGATTTCATCAGGGTTGGAATCTCAGTAGGGTCAGGGAATCGATTCTCCATCAAAAACTCTGACTGCTGCAGTAGTCAATATGGCTTCTCATTTATATTTGCTCTGATTATAAAATTTTGTTATCTGTATCTGCAAATGTTTTTTTGAGAAATCATCTAGACTAGCACAATTGTAACCCTGATTATGAAAGCCGTATCATGCAGCTGTTATAGTACTTATGTGTGCAGTGTGATACTGTTGCAAAGTACTTTTGAACACAGTTATGTGCTATTGTAATATGCTACTTTGTGCAGTGTGATACTATTGCAAATCAATTTTATATACAGTGCTGCTTTAAAGTACTAACATGTGCACGGTGGGGCTACTGTAAAGTACCCCTGTGTGTCTGCTGAATTTTGATTTGATGTTTTTGCACTTTATATACATCATTGACATGTATACATATTTTGTGTTTCTACAGCATCATATGTTCATATAAGTGAAATCTAACGTTACTTCAGATTTAAATCAAAATTTCCAAAATTTCTCCATCACCTGACAATCAATAACAATAATCAATTTAGTCAAAAATATTTTACGCATTTAAGTTGAAATGAAATAGGTTTCTATGAACACATGTGTATGAAATTTCAAAAAAGTCATTACTTGGATAGGGTTGTCTAATTTCATTTTCTTTGTGTGTGGAAAACTTACATGTATTTAATTATTATGTAAAACATAAATTGTCTAATAAATGTTGTATTTGGACTTTAACATCATTAACAATAAGAACAATGTGAAAATGTTTGAATGTTTTTAGGGAGATTATTTACTTGTCCATATTTTCTTGACCGTCTTTCTTGGCTGTCGGAGTAACGTTATCCTGTTTTATTTACAGCCTATCATATTTTCTTCTTGACAGCTTTTCATGTTTCTTTTTACTGATTTTCAGGTGATGCTAACAACATGCAGCACATACAAAACATTCAAGGGTTGGCTGCTTTAGCCAACGTAGCCAACAACCCCAGTGGACCTACTGGAGGTGATTCTCTCCCCTTTTCTGTGTAGTTATCCCCCCTTCATTGTAGTCCTCATTTTTGCCTCGCTCTTTGCATTTTGTCCCAACTGCATGACTTCTATATTGCCCTTTAATCTTATGTTCCTATAGTTAACCTGAAGCCCATAGATATATATGTAGTTCAATTGCTTATATCAGATCATTTATATGTTGTAAGCTTTTCGTCTCAATTATTTGTTTTGTGTTTTGATTACTGGTTTTGTGTTTTGATTACTGGTTTTTTGTTTTAATAACTGGTTTTGTGTTTTTAATGACTGGTTTTGTGTATTGTTCCAATGTCCATAACCATTTAATTTTGTGGCACTAATGCTTTATGTTGAACTTTACAAAGCTTTGAAGTTTGAAGCAAACGGTCATGTGTGTGTGTTATAACGTTTATATGTTTTATCACAGCTTTTTGTTAAACTATTTGGGATATTTGTTGTGTGTTTTGAATTAGATAGGCTATATATATGTTTTCATATACATTTAGTTTTGGTAGATGGGATATTGGTGTGAAAATATATTTGTTGTTCTATGCAAGTCGAATTTGAAACACTTAATAAAGATCATGTTTATATTTAATCCTGTCTGTTAGAATAATTATGGAATTAATAAGCAATTGGACTACTGGAATAAACAAGAAACCTTTGCTTGGCTTCAGTATAACCACCATTCTTGCTAATTTACATGTACTCATCTTGGATTTGTATGGTTTGATATCAGTATATATACCATTTCGGTGTCCCTGTGTCAGTGCTTACGTAGAGAAAGATTCGCAGCCTTTACCTGGATACAAATTCGCTAGTTCTACCGTGAGCCTATGTAGCTCAGTCGGTTAGAGCGTTGGCCCTGTTAGCCACAGACCCGAGTTTGAATCCCGGCGGAGGCAAGCAAAATTTTCTTTCTCTACATTTGTACAAAAATATACAGCACAAGTATTTATGAGTACCCAATTTGTCCAGAACCAAAGTTCCAGAGGTTTACTACATTGTTTTTCTTAGTAATTATTCAAATTTTTTTGTGGTATTTGCAGCAGTTTTTTTTACAGTGAAAAATCGCACATCAGTTTTGTCATTTTCTACGTCTTGCTTGTATAAATGTAAATCTGAAAGGCCTTTAGTTTCTCATTACCACTCCTGTACATGTACATACAGTAGTAGCTCAACTACACCACAAAATTGAGTGCGCCTTTGTGCACACTTGTGAAGATTGTCGTTCAGTTAATTCCTATAATGTATCTTGTAGACTTTATAATTTGAGGTCAACCATAGGTATATACGGGTTTCTGGTGGCTGTTTTTTTAAACGAAGCTTCTTTCTGGTTTTCACCATACACTATGACATTCAATACCAAAATACATGATTACACATACACATGTACATAAATAAATGGTAATATAAGACAATGTTAATGAATTACTGTACCATTTTTGCTATTTTAATTTATTAACACACCACATTAATGGTTATTGCTGTTGAATTTGTCGATATTTCACCATTTTTTTTCTTGACTGTTTCCTATATATGCTTTCATTACCACTTACTTCTGTGTTTCTTTCTTGCAGGATCTTTAAACACAATGGGAATGCAAAATTTAGCTGCTTTAAATCAGTTGTCGGGAGCTACAAACTCTCAAAATTTATCAGGTAAGTTTCAAACAGTTTTCTTTCCCTTTAAGTATGGCTTAAAAGCCCTATCAAGCAATCACCCCTTTGGCAGGAGTGATACATGTATGTGCCTCCAATATCTAGATTTCTTTGCAGCAGACTGATGATTGACAGAAGCTCCCTTCTCCCTACTCTTAAGCTAAGGGGCATAAGCGATCTGATTTGTTGTGGCGTACTGTTTTGTGTCCTCTACCGTATTATCAAAAACATGAGGACTAAGATGGATTTTCAACTTCTGTGTATATTGATAACCAATATTAAAATCCACCTTAGTCGTCATGTTTGCGTTCTAAATGCTGCAGGGCCCGCGCCGTGGCTCAGTGGTTAGAGCGTCTGACTGCAGATCCTCCTTTGATATACCGCACGGGTTCAAGTCTCCCAGTGGACGATGTATATGAGGGAGTCACACGAGGTGACTTCGGCAATCGCGGGGGCGTTTTTTTACGAGGTTTCCTCCCGGTTTTCCTCCGTATTGAGTAGAGTAGATTAGGAAGTGGAGAATCCGTTGTCATATCAATGAAATACCTTTGAGTACGACGTTAAACACCAATCAATAAAACAAACAAACACAATCTAAATGCTGCTTAAACAAGACACTCAACCATAGTGTCTTTCTGTGGCTAGTGACGTCAATGTTGATTTCCTTCACCCATTTGATGAGCATGTTTTCATACAAGTGACATTATAACCTTAATAACAAAAACCTCAAATGTACAAATCTGATTCATAACTTCTTTTACATTTTTTTTATAGTTTTAGACAGATCACCAATAGGTAAGTAAAGAACAATCTTACTTGTCAAGAAAACATAAAATTTCTCCTAATGCTCTTCTGTTGGCTTCTACAGGAACTATCATAACATTGTTGTATATTTTCTAATTTTACCAGAATTAATGGTGATTTATTCAGACAGGGATATATTAAGCCTGTGAATAAATGATTATCTATTGAAAATGAACTGATCATTTAGGAGTGGGTGAGCTGTAAAATGCTCATTTAATTAATGTTAATTTTCTAATCATATATCTAACTCTCACTACAAAATGTTGAAAAAGGGGAGCTAATTCAGCCAATGGTAAAGGTAACCATTTAAAAAGCTGAATTGTGGGTAACAAATTCAGCCAATGAGAACCCTATCTACATGAGTGGTTTGTTGCTGTATGTAACCGGGAAGTCTCATGTAAATCGTTTGTTGTTTTACATTTGCAGGTAGTCTGACGGGCACGCCCACCAGTAACTCCTTGTCCATGAGTGGTTTGTCTAGTATGCAGGCTTTAACAGGAAACAGTATTCCTAACATGTCCAGTTTAACAGCAAATATGAATAACGGGGTGAACGGAATAGGGTCCTCTATGGGGGGCCCAAACCCCTCCAGTCTCGATGCCTTAAGCCAGGCGTATTCCGGGATCCAGCAGTACGCAGGTTTGTCCGGTTTAATCAATCAAGGTAACGGTTCGTTTCAAGTACCCATTTTTGGCTATTTATCTTGTGTGAGTGTGTTCTAATACCCTGTAGTACCATTTCTTCTGTCTCTTGTTCTGTCATGTGATTATGGTCCTTGTTCAGCTATAAGGTCTTTTCTGTCCCATCTAGTCCCATGTTTAACTTTCTGTCCCATCTAGTCCCACGTTTAACTTTCTGTCCCATCTAATTCCCAAGTTTACTCCATTTCATGTACAATCTAATTCCTAACTCAGTATTAAAAGTAGTAAATATAAAAAAAATACAGAAACATACTAGTAGTGAATTAAAAGTTTTTGTTGAAAGAAATTAATATATTGTGCAAGTTGCAGTTCATTAGTACTACATGTGTGAAATTACTCCTTTAATCAGTATGTTGCCAATAACCGTTGAAGATACGGTGTTACGAGGGAAGTACCTGTATGTATTTTGGAAATTTTTGTTTGCCTTTTCCATGAAATGCCTTGTATGTATTGTCCCAGAAGTAGAATATTGAATTATAACAATTAACTTAAAAGCCATGAATAAAGCCTTGGGTCTTCTTCATACAAATGAAACACCCATAAGTACAATCCGAGCACAAAGGAAATACAAATCCGATACCTCCTTTATAGCAGTTGAATTGACATCTTGAAGATGTTAAGTAGCCTTGTCCTTCTTGGGCCTACAAATCATTGAAATGTAGACGTACAAATACTAGTTATTGTCCTAGAAAGTAGTTTTATATTGTACACCCGAGTATTTGGCCAAAAATGATATATAAGCCATGAGCTATCTTATATATTGGTACAGAACCTATATATGTATACAAGTATGTTTATTAACAAATCTAAGATAGCACCTGTTTTGTTTTGTAACTGTAAATATGATGTATATGTTTCCGTCTGTGTGATCTCTAACCAATTCAAAAGATACCCTAAATCCAACAAATTTGACCTCTAAGAGCACAAACTTTAAGTAATTTATTGAATGTTTAAATGTGGATTTGGAACTAAAACGGACATTTTCTGATAATTTAAACTTCTGAACTTCATGAAAATTTCAAAATTGTATGTCTACACTTCTTACACTTTGCATAAAATGTAGTTTTATAAGTTGTAAATGGGGTCGAATTTGTCGAGCATTTAGGGTAATAATGTTTGCTTGGATTTTGAGTTTTGATTTTATTAAAATTTTGAGTTTAAAACACATAGCATAACTTAGCAAACCAGAGCACATCCTGCCTTGTTCCAATTTATTGAATTTTCGTCAACGCCATGTCAAATTTTCCAAAAGAAGGATCCGCTTTATTATATATTTGCAGTTGTGTATTAGAGATCACACAGTTATGTTATTTGTAATCTCAACTGTTTTTATCTATTGAATGTAAATGTAGATTTTATTGACTAAACTCCAAAGAATTATGAACTATTCTTCTATGTATACAATTCCTCTAGTATATAGAGCAGTATTTTTTAAATAATATTAATTAGAAACTATGTATTTCAGTTTATTTTTAACAGAATTGTTCATAATTTTTCGTAGTTGTGTTTCAACTCTATTAAGTTTAACTTATGTGTGTAAATCAAAAAACATGTAGGTTAATAACTGAAAGGTCCATGGAAAATAAATCTGGGAAAATTAAAAGTTATTTTACCAAAATCAGTTTATTAGGTTCCCTATGAAAACTGGCTGTTGAACCATGATAATAAACCATGTCCAGTACTAAAAGACCTTTTTTTAAATTGCAATTATCTCAATCTGATTTGCGGGTGGTTGGGTGAAAGCTTCCTGTGCCCTTCTGATTTTTTTCCCTATAATTGTGCAACCAATTTGTTGTGGTGTCCTGTTTTTTCTCCTGTAAATGTCTTGAGTAGCCAGTGTCGGTTAGGGTGGCAAGCCGCCACAGGGAAATATCCCTTAGTGTCTTGATCAATCAATCTAAAACTAATTTCCATTATTATTCCATTTATTTTCTGTGCATTAGTTCTTTATATAAGGTACCTTACTCTTCTTCACAAATAATTTTATTCCAAAAAAGAAAATGGTTTTGATGTTGCTGGTAATTTCATGAGATCTTCTGATATATAAATGGTGAAGAGATTACTTTTGTATGTGTCAATGTATTCACCTTCCTGCAAGAAAACAATCCAGGAAATTTAACATTTGAGACAACCCTTCTTTTTTTTTACTAAATTTACTTTTTTCTACTAAGTGCAAAAAATATTGGGTCTGAATTATTACTATAATTGTATGTTTCCATTGGCAAAGAGGTCAACCAAAATCAGAATAAAAACCTAAATTTGGGCGGTGGGAGAAAAAAACTTGTCCATGTTAAGTCCAGCACAGAGATTAAATCATCCCATGAAGGAATGGTAATGTAAGAGAGCTTCCACCTGTTACTCCTGGCTGTACAGGGTGAAATCACCTTGGGTGTGGAGAGTTATCAATGAAACATACAAGATGATTTGTTATATTATGATACTGTAGCATTTTTTGTCATCTTTTTAGCCTTATTTACTAACACCATTAATGGTCCAACAATCCAGTTACAACCAGTGGCCACAAATGTGGTTGTTAAATATAATACTATAGTCTTTCTGTTGTCTTTTTCAGCCTCCTTTCCAAATGCCTTTAACAGTCCTACAAACCAGTTACAACAAGTGGCCACGAACTCTCCTGCTGGAAAAGTCTCTGAAGGTACAAAAATCAGTGATAGAGCATTCTGTATACTGTGTCCAATCAGAATCTGTGTTGCATATAATTATTTTGTTTTATTAAGTTTATCATTTTTATAATTCTAACAAAAGTTTCTCAAATGTTTATAAATATCACTGTCCTTCATGAAAATTTCATACCTCTCCTAAAGATGAGATTTACAACTATGGACCTATTCAGAGTTTCTTTATTATGCCAAGATATTTAGTGGATCAACTAGATTATATCCCAGTCGTACTAATCCTCATGAGCCAGACAGCCAGCTGGATAATGTGGTGTCTTTGCAAAGAATTTGAGAACACACCACATATAATATAAATGTATTGGAAAGCAGCATCATCTTGCTGATTGTAGTCTTAACATTGCTTGAACAACTGGTTCTAGTAGATACATTTTTAATTATTCTATAGGCCAGAATTAAACCAAGTTTAGGACAATTATATGGTTTCACAATAATCCAGGACTTGACTGGATTTAGGTTGGGTTTGGAACCTCCTGTGCCCGTTGCTCTGTGAACTTAGGGCATCTGAAAGCTGTGTTGTGGTGTCCTGTTTTTTTTTTCGTCCTGTAAATATACTGTGGTGTCATCCGGGGCCAGCTTAATTTATTATGGTTCCTTCACCCATTGGGCTGGCAAGCCGTCAAAAAAAGACTTAACTGGACTTGCATAATTGACATAATGTTGATGAGATTGAGTCCACCTTGGCTTCAGTATCTGGGAAAGATGCCAATGATTTGATGGAACAGGTTTGGTGTCTCTGCTTCTAATACTGATCACTGGTACTGAAATGAGAAAAAAATAAAACTAGGAGACTGATGGACAAAAATGATCCGAACTGAAAACTTTGTTCATGTGGTCAAGTTACCAGTTACCTGTACTTCCTAGTAAATTCCAGTATCATAATCCTGGCTGTTGACCGCCAATGCCACCCACCCTTCTCATGAGTTAAATGGGATAATCTTCAAGCAACACCTATTTTTTTTTTTTTTTTAAATATTTAGGATATCCATTATTGATTGCAGGACCTGAAGGAGCCAATTTATTTATCTACCATTTACCCCAAGAATTTTCTGATCAAGACCTCATGCAGACCTTCGCCCCGTTTGGATCTGTTGTCTCCTCTAAAGTCTACGTCGACAAACAGACAAACTTAAGCAAATGTTTTGGTGAGTTTCTACCCGACTTTGTCACTTTTCTGATAGGAGACAGTGCCATGGGCCTGTATCACTTCAGTGGAAATGCTGTGATTTCGTTAATAATGGAGTGCAGAGTTTGGTTGCTCAAACTGACGTCAACTTTTAATTGATTGTTGTACGACGTCACATCATAATAGACTTTCTTTGTGAACTTACAAAATTAACCCTGGGTTATCTTTTGAACAACCCAGTTACAGTAAGTTGTGGGAACAGTGATCTAAAACCACTTAGGGAGATTGTAAGTTAATGGCTTTAGGTTAAGTTTTACTAAAGCTTTCTCATATTTTTTTTCTAAACAGAACAAGGCCTAAATACGGGAAAAAAAAAGGGAACAAGTGATAAAAGTGAAAATAATTACTCCCTTAGAGTTTGAAGGAATAACAGTTTCAACCAAATTCTTCATGTGTACATGTAATTCACCCAGAAATACTTTTTATCTATATTATTTGCATCCGTTTAGGTTTTGTAAGTTATGATAACCCCGTCTCAGCACAAGCTGCTATCCAGGCAATGAACGGATTCCAGATAGGTATGAAGCGTCTCAAAGTGCAGTTAAAGCGACCAAAAAGTGAAGGGAAGCCGTATTAGGAGGTGTCATTAGCAGGTAGGTGGCTGGAGCCTCAAATTCAGGTTTGTCCCTTTCTATCTTACCTGGCCTTAACAAGGCATGTTTTCTGTGTCACCTGTTGGATGAGCCTCTCACAATTTGTCTGTTTCTCCGTTCATGTGTATTCGGTCCAACTGTGCTCAGTTCAACTCTGTTCAACGGTGAGCAGTTCAAGTGATCAAAGAGAGTTCTCTGTATGAGCAGTTCAAGTGATCAAAGAGAGTTCTCTGTATGAGCAGTTCAAGTGATCAAAGAGAGTTCTCTGTATGAGCAGTTCAAGTGATCAAAGAGAGTTCTCTGTATGAGCAGTTCAAGTGATCAAAGAGAGTTCTCTGTATGAGCAGTTCATGTGATCAAAGAGAGTTCTCTGTATGAGCAGTTCA
>JAVFBZ010161492.1:0-12044 GCA_032466195.1 Katharina tunicata | reverse complement strand
TGAATATTTCTGCTTATCCTCACTTGATAATCATCCCTGATCTGTTGGCAGAGGTTTGAGCATACATTATTTTCTCAGCTCGAGTTATCAGAAATTGCAAACAAAACAGATATTTAATTACATTCAAAACAGCAAGCAAAAACTTGCCAAATTTAAGGAGTTTCCAGAGTTTTCCAGAGTGAAAATTGTTTGTTAACAAAGTCTTCAGTGGATAAATTTGAAGCATAGACACTGGGCTTGCATCGTAAAATGCTACTCTTCCTTTAAATTGTGGTATAGTGTGCCAAACAAATCCAATAACTGACATGCAAGAAATAAATGTCCATACATCTCTATGAAAAAGATACATACCTCCTTGTTCCAGATCATGTAATGGCCACATCAAAGTGAAGGCTAATTTAGAGGGTATATAGTAGAACGGAACGGTTCTGAAACTGGGCGCGTCTGAATGGGTGATCCTGGAACCGAATTCATCCATGATATACCAGACAGGCAAGGCGTCTTCACTGCCCTGGAACATTAACAGAATATAACTAAATCACACGGAATACATGTATTTAAGATGTTGTATGGATAGATTATAAGTCTTTCTGGAGTATGCACTCTGCAGTTTGTAAATTCAAAGCGAGCTTAATTGGCCTTTAATCAAGTGTTTACAGAAAAAACTTCTGATTCATAACTGGTTTCACAATTAAATCTACATTGTTAATTCAAGAAACAATTTGCGTGGATTTGTTTTTTTGTTTGATGTTTAACGTCCTACTCAACATTAGGGGTATTTCACCTATATGACGACTTAATAATTTGTGTTGCCGGTGTATGGTGGAAAACCGTGAAGAAACCTTGTAAAAACCACCCCTCGAACACCGCAGCCACCTCAAACTTCATTTATATACCTAAGGTGGACAGGGGGGTATCGAACCTATGCCGGGTACTGTGATGGGGGCTCCGTAGTCCAAATCTCAACCACTGAGCCACGGTGTGACCCCCCCAATTTCTTGGAAAGTCGTTAAAAAGCTGTCTTACCATTGTAGCGTTGCCAAACTTGTACGTCTGATTAAATCTGAAACCAAGGAACATTATGTACATACATGTGATGTATGGTGGAGACATTTCTGGAATTCTGTTAAAATTTCTGGTAAATTTCCCTGCCCAATTTTCCCAAAAATGTATAATGTGTCACATGGGGTTCAGATCAAACATCACTACATGTGATGTCAGAAACAAACCAAATCATATTATAATTCTTTGAGTCCTGTAAATGGATTATAGAAACCTATGTTTATAGCAATTTTGCAAGATTTATGTTCATTCTGCATTGTGACTTTCAGCTGAGGTAGGGCACATGTAACTTGATACTTGCCCAGAGCATCTTATAATTCTGTGATGATATCATTTGCTGTATACATGTACATGTACATGTAAGTGTATATAAAGTCCTGGGCCCACTTTCACAAAGCATCCTTAAGCTAAGGTGGCCTTAATTACCATGATAACCAGTACTGAAGGTATAATGTTGTCATGACAGTTAAGGTCACCTTAGCATAAGGAGGCTTTGTGAAAATGGGCCCTGGTACTCTCTGAGCTAAGGGACACAGGAACCTGATTTGATGTGCTGTACTAAATTGTTAATGTTTATATGTAAATGATTTGTTCTGTCTTGCAAGTTGCCAGCGTCGGTTATGGTGGTTTCCTTCACCCAAGTTCACCAATTGGGCTGATACGCAGTAATATACGTGAAATAACCTTGAGTACAGCGTTAAACCATAATCAAACAAAGATACAAACGATTCACAATTCAACATGAAAAGTATTAATATCTTGTGTGAGTTTGCTTGTGATATTAAACCTAATATTGCTAGTTGAACATCAATGGGTCAATTTCTTTTTATTGGGTGTATGGACAAAAGAACAATCACTTCATTTCTCCCTAATGTTTTTATCAAAAACTTCAACCCAGGCAAGTGTGGACTAGCAGGACCTAATTTAAAACGTGACAACATGCAGGGCATCAAACAACATCACGGTCACCTCTTTGTTTGGTGGTGAATGAATCTTGACCTTTTACAATGTCATAATAGAAACCAACACATTAAGGGCAGAATAATTTCATGTGTTATAACAAAGCATTATTCCGCAGCAATCAAACATCAAAACAAAAGTCCTTAAATTTAACAAATGTATAAATAATAAGACACAGAAGTTTTATACAATAACTGATTGTGGATACAATTCAGGTGTTGCGCATATTGATAAACGATAATTATAACCATGGGCCTTGATTACCTCCACATTTCTTGAAGTACAGCCTCCACAGTTACAGATTTGTCATCTTTATTCATAGGTATTTCCATGAGGTTGGCCATCCTCTCCAGCAAACTGGGCACCGTTGACAGCTGTGTCCGTGCATCTGTCAGCCTGTACGTCCAGGCATGGTCAATCAGATAAATGCTACACAAAAATGAAAACAAAAGTTTTACTTTAAACAAATATTAACAAGTATAAATTACCAGACTGCAATGAATATATATAACATGTATAATGTCTTAAGTTTAAAAATTAGGATAAAATTTACACAAGGAATTAATCTTGGAATAGACGATACATTTCCACAGGCCACAGGGCGAAGTGGACACATAACTTGCACTTAGTTACTGTCTTTTTTTTAATAATTACTGTTCAGTTTCTTCAATTCTTTGCACAGTTTTATCAAAATAATACATTTGAAGAAACTCTTGAATTAAAAACTTGCTCCTTGGCAATAATGTCAAAACAAAAGTGTAGTTTTTTAGGGAGATTTGGGGTGTCATCTTCCCACTCTTGTTGACAAATGAAATAAATTTTTAAATGTTACCAATGCACGGTGGACATTATTATACATAAAATATCTCAGAGAGTTCAATTCTTCTAAGCAAAATTGGATATCACTTTGTCATGTTTGTTGAATAAGTTAAAATCAGTCAGTGCAAAATATTGAATCTTAAAAAAAGTTTTAAGTTTTAGTTCCAAATTCACATTTATGGATTCAATAAATTACTTAAACTTTCGCCATATAGGTAAATTTGTTGTTACCTAAATTAAGTAATAGGATTTCAGTCAATTACACCTGTAAAGATAGGCACAATAGATTACATGTACATCACACTTCCTTTCAAGCCAAACAATGCATCTTAAGCTTTATTTTCAAGATTTTATTTGGGTCTTTTTTATTTGATTGTGATAGCATCTTTGGTCAAAAATTTGTTCCCCGGGCTACCATTATTGATTAGTTTTGCATTGTTCAACAACACATTGGCAAATGGGATAAAAGCGTAAAATAATTGTTTGTCTTTATTTATGTTAACTGTGGTATTTGTTATCTTGATAAAGTCTAAGCTGTTGTTTTTAATATACTTTGAGGTGTCAAGTGAACCTTGACCAGATCGTTGATTTAAGTTAATGTTTTCTCAAGTGTAAACGCAAATACAAATTTGATTCAGATCAGAACAGACTCACAACAACTACCAGGCTACATACATGTAGTTTTTGACTTGTAAATGATTAAAGCTGATACAATATCCAGTTATGGCCTTTTCATGAGGTCGATATAGAGTTATACTGCTCCACAGAAGTTGATAAAGACGGAGGCCAGTGGTCGAGGTTTGTATGACTACTGTCGGTCTGTATAACTCTGTTTTGACCAAATTAAAAGGCCTGTACTACATGTATTTTATTATACGAGCATCATTAAATTAGCATACATGTACATGTACAAGCAAAGATGTGACATGCACTATTTTTTTCAAAGCTGAGATCAAAGCAGAATACGTCTATAACAAGCTCAAATCAAAGAAGAAAATGGAATAGCCGTCAGTGATTGGCTGAATTTGGTGATCAGGTTTACAGCAAGATTTATACATATGTATAGTTGTATACTACAGGTTGCATATCGACCACAAGAAGTGACATACGGTAATACATTTCAGCCTATGGATGATTGGCAAAAAACGAAATAATCATCAAGTTGTATGATAATAATGATTATTAATATTATTGGCTCACTGTTTTGGGTCATTCTCCTCAATCCCCTCTTCATCAATCACTTGCACTTTGTATTCATGTGATACATCATCCTCATTGCCATCATCCTGTTCATACTGTATTTGTACAATCTGGAAACAGCTCCCAGCATCGTACTCCTGTCAGAAACAGCCAACAATTTATTCATATATTTGATTGGTGCCTAATATCGTATTTACTTAAATATGATGACTTTGCGTTGCAGATCAGTGATGGGAAACAGAGAAGAAACCTCGTAAAAAACACCCATCGATCTCCACAGCTGTTTCTATTCCGGGTACAGTGAAGGGGGCTCAGCAGTCCAATGTTCAACCCACTGAGCTTCGGCGAAACCAAAAACAGTAAAAGGAAAGAGCAAAACAGGAAATGAATTATGAGGTGTGATTAAATATAATGTGCAGTGCTTGTTTTGAGCGCGACACAGCAGCCTACAACCAAACACAGCCTACCGTAGTTCTGCTTTCCCAGAGAAAGGACTTCAGGAAACTCTGACAACAGCTCGCTCCAACTCTATTGAATTTACCTCTGGTGACATTCATTTAATGGGAACAAAAGTGATTGTTTGATTGGAATTTTAGGCCGTACATAGGGTTATTTCACCCATACATGTATGATGGCGTGGCAGCCCAAATGTTGAAGAAAACCACCGAAAAGGCTGACACCACAGAAAGCGCCACCAAGGTACAGGAGGCTCCCACTCAACCACTTGCCAGCTAGCCTGAATTGATTGTTGAAAGGTGATACTTTACAGTCAAGCAGATTAAAGCGAGGCAATGAGCCAATTTATTCCGATTTGGGGGATTTCATTATGCGCGATTCGCGATGGACTTATTTTTCATGCACAATTGAATCTGCGGAAAAGATAAATAAAATTAAATATCACATGTGCCGTTTTAAAAAGGCCTAAACGGTAGCTGCAGAGCAGAGACCTTAAGTCCTTCCTTGATAATGTGGATACAGAAGGTACATGTATAGCCCATACCTCATTAGTTGTTTTAGAAAGAACTCTTACAGAAGTGGTATTTATAATTTTAGATTTTGCCATACCCACATACCATCAGAGTTCTTCCCTTGGATTAAACTAATATTTTCAGAGCGTTTTTTTGCGCACCTGGACTAATGCGTCATACATGCAAAATATCCAAACGGAATAAATTGAGCAATTTACATTTTGATTTATGGGTACGAGAATGATTGTTTAATGAGGAGACTTCACATGCAGCTTAGAGTAGTAGTTCAAGTGAGTAGGCCTACATCTCTCAATTTGTTCTGTTTTTGAAATTTTGAGGATTTTATGATGCGTTAGCCAAGGTGTGCAAAACTGTTCTGCAGTTTAAATTTAAGGAAAGTACTCTGAAGGAATGGCAAAATCCAAACTTACAAATATTGATCACATACAAATTTGTCAGAGTTCTCTTTAAACATGTTAAAAGAGCTAATACTTCAGCTGCAACTCATAAATTTATGGACGTATAAACTCTAAAGTGTTTAAATAGAAGTTAAAGGTAAAGGGTTTCTACAATTTATTTTATGGATAGGCTGCGTACATGTACATGTCTGCATAATGATAATCATACAGATAATCATCAGCTGATCATGTTTATGTTCAATTCTTGATCTGTCTCGTTTTCAAGAGCATTAATCACTGATTGGGCTATAAGGGTCCCAGTTTTCGCACATTGGCATGGTCAGGAAATATTTCATACATTAACAGCTAACCTCATTTTCTAACTTTGTGAACAAAGTGTGCCAGTATTTTTCTGGTATACCAGAACCTAGCAATTGTTCTCTGTGTAGTGCCACAAAACCCGTGAGCCCTTTCGTTGTTTTCTCCGTCACATGTGGCATGGTTGATTCTTCGCGTACTGGGATTAAGAATATATCCGAATACAGGAAGACGGCAAACATAACGTTTATTCGGAAACAGGCCTTATGTACGAAGTGTATCAACTGAAACTGGTGTCCGAAAACATATTATCTTCCGGTGTAAATACATTTTGAAACAACCGTTTTCGATACATCATTTTCAAGTACTGTACGGGTAGTTTGGTCAACAGCAGTTACCTTTTTGAGAGTAAGGATGTAATTAAAAGATTTGTTTTCTCTTTTTTAAACAACTGATGTGTGATTCCGCTGAGCTAATTTGGCTGAAATAAAACAAAACTCTGGAATATAAACTTGTCTGTCGTATTTTCTGTGTGAAAAACGAAACTGAAAGTGCTCTTGACTTAAGAATGCATGCTTTCAATTTCAAACGTACGTCACTTATCAGAAATGCTGTCTCCCAGTAACGAATTCCAGAGCTAAACATAGACGCTAACTTATCCTTATACTATGGTAAACCATTGAGGTTTGTATATAAGCTTATCTATATTTGTATGTACATGTACGCCTAGAGTGGCCGTAGTAGGCCTATAGGCCTATTTATAGCTGATAATTAATACGATCGAGTCCTTGCAGTGGTAGACTGTTTATATTTAATAATTCCTGATATTTATTATTTTTTTCTTTCCAACCAATTTCTGAAATTATTAAATATATAATAGGAGAAATACTTCACTATTTTTTGCCCAGGCCCTACCTACATGTAAATCATTCCGTTGTTTACTTAGCTAGTTGGTCTCAATGCTGGTACAATGTGTAGCATTTGCGCAAATCATTAATCATTAAAATACACAACAATCTTTTCCATAATATCGTCACGAAATATGTACCCCATCAGTCTCTGGACTGTTGCTTGGGGCGTTGACTAAACTGAAAGGCATACAAATTTATTCAAATTACCCAAACATGGTCGAAAAGACTGTTTTTGCTTTACCTGTGTCCACAATCCCAATCTGATTGTATGCTGCGTTTAAATATATTTTAGAAAAAAAAATCCAAAGATCTAGACCTATCTATCCAATGGAAATGATACACGCCTGTGGAAGGTTTGGGCTTGATCTAGTAGCCCATGTTCACTGGATCTGTAATGGCAACGCTATGCAACAATGTCCTGTTTTCAAAAAATTATGAAATTGTGAATAACTATTTTTCCACTGTATATGGTTACCCGAGCTGCTAACACCTCCACCTATACAGTGGATTGAGAGATAAATACTGTATCATTCAATGGGATATCCCTGTCATTCTTTTCCTAAAGACAAAAAAGTACACAGTGGAACGAAAGGTAATAACTGTATCAGGTCATGTTATACACAAGAAAATTGAAGAAAGGTTATAATTTTATTATAACTAATGAAAGCTGCGCAGGTGGAATTGTCTGACAGTTGGATCTAGCAGTCATGTCAGTGAGACGTGCCCCCAGATGATTATTGATTCAGACATACAATGTGTATCACTGTATCAAAATATATATCCATGTGGCTTCATTGAAGTTTGCCCCTGTCACATGCAATTTGAAAAGTCAGACTGACTCGCGTCCTACTGCTGCACAAGTCACAAATGGTGAAATGGTTGCTGCATGAAACCTGGTATTAATTATATAGTCATTTCGCTGCATGCTTCTTCGAATTTCTAATACACAAACATTTTTTTCTGCTTTCAGTTTCAAAAACAGACCTGGCTTTGTTTCCTGAATGAAATTATTCATTAGATGTAATGCTATGACCCAAATCTGCTAAAGATGAGTTCCACAACAGTTCAGGATGCTCTGGGAATATTTCTGAAAAAGCACAACATTGAAGACATAACAGGGTAGCAACCTTTCAGAGCTCTTATTATTTATTTGTAAATGTTTTTTGAAAATATAAATATCTTTGCCGTTTCCATAATTTATGTACAGGGATATTTTAAACATGTTTGGAGTTGAGGTTGGTTGGAATTTGAAATTACATGTAGGCCTTCATATTTGATCAGATCTAGAAATATCTTTATGGCCTGATGATGCAAAAAATTAAAAACTTATAATCAATTTTCTAATAGTTTGTACAGCAAATAGGACCTTGGTACCTTTAAAACAGCTAATATGTGTTATATAATAGATAAAGGGGTGTTAAACTCACCCGAGTTATCCAAGACAAGACCTCTAAATAATTAGACTTTATATGAAGAATAGGGTCGAGTCGGTAACAAACTTAGTCATCTTTTTGTAAATTTGTTAACACACAATCTATATACATGTATGTGCCCTGTGCCCTCTGTTATGAGCAGAGGGGCATCATGAAGTCTATTTGTTGTGGTGTCCTGTATTTTTTTGAAAGTCTATTTTGACATCTTCTATGTTGCCAGAGTTGTTTTTTGTGGTTTCTTTCACAGATTGGGCTGGCACGCCGTCATATAACTGAAATAACCTTAAGTACGGTGTAAAACCCCAATCAAACAACAAACATGTATGTGCCCAGTTTTTATCCCTCTCAAGGATTTGAAATACAATTATTACATTCCTGTAGTGATTGGTTGGGTGGGAACCTCCTATGCCCCGGTGCTCTCTGAGCTACATGTTAGGGGCACCAGGAAGCAGATTTGTTGTGGTATCCTGATTTTCGTCCAGTAATTGCATGGTTGCATCTTCTACATGTATATTGCCGGCTTTGTTTAGGGTGGTTTCCAACACCCATTGGGCTGGCACACAATAATATAATAATGGAATAATGGTTTAATAGTACGGCGTAAACCCTGATCAAAGACTCATTTTAATTGCTGCACAAGATTGTATGTCTTTACAATGTATTTACCAGTGGTCTAGATGAAGTTGTGTTGGACTATATAGTGAGTATCCTGGAAGACCTGGGGGAGTCTGGATCAACTGAGGAGGTGGATGGATTTATAGAAATGATGGAGGCCTATATACCTGGCTTTTCAGCTATTGACAGGTTTGTTTACACCATATCATTTACATTACACTTCAGTGATACAAAATAAAAACTAAATATGGAGTACTAAACTAAAAAATTTAAACAAAAGAAAATATAAAAAATTATGTATTGATCAAATAGTTTTCTATATTTCTAATGCTGACACAGTCATAGGAGTAAAATCACATTTGGTTAAATGGACAACCCCAAACCTAACCAATACATGTGTAAGAAAATGAATTGTAGATGGTTTATTTTTATTCCTAATAGAGATCTTATAGATGCTGAATTAAATTCACCATGTTCACTTCATTGCAGATAAACAGTCTGAAATTCAAAATTTTTAATCAAATTGTTTATGTTTATAGTGTCCATGTGTGTGAATGGATGTTTGAACTTGCTGGGAAACCGTCTAAAAACAATGTCCCAGGTATTTCCTTCTTCAATTAATTATTGTGGGTAGTTGGCAGAAAGTTTCTTTGCCCAGGTGCTCTCTAAGCTAAGGGACATCAGCAAGTTTATGGTGGTGTCCAGTTTTTCGTCCTGCCGTGTCTTGTGTTTTTCCAGTGTTGTTCATGGTGGTTCCTTTAACCTATTGGTCTTGTACGCCATCATATATGAGTGAAACAACCGTAGGTACGGCTAAAACCCCAATCAAACAAACATCAATTAAGGATCTTCCTCCATTCTTTCATCCATTGATTGGATCTTTTTTTTTAATTCACTTAACCATTTCTGATTTCCATAGACTTTGTATTTATTTGGTGCCATTTTGATTGAAGCTTCTTGTACCCTGACATGAGAGGGTGATGGCTAGCTGGAGCTTTCTCTGTCCTTGTGCTCTTTGGGCTTATGGGCATTGAGAAACCAACTTAACGTGGGGTTTCATGTTGGCACATTTTTGTTACCAGTGGTGCTTTAGGCTGGTACTCCAACATTATGAATTAACCTAACCAAGATTAACAATTAAGCACACAGCTACATGTACATCTTAATTACATGTGATATATCACAATTCTTTGTTTTGTTTTTAATTCATGTGCTTAAACGGAATGCACATTACATGTATATATTGGCCTTCGTGTATTTGCAAGTGCTTTAATGATCAAATATTTAATTAGCTTCTTTGTAATGCATATATGTCAGAATCATGTTTTGTTATTCTTCTCATTTTAGACCATACTGAATCTGACATTTCTTTCAAACCAACTTGTACCCCAGTGGAAAACACTGCTACCTGCTTATCTGAAGTCAAAAGTACATGTAACAGTTTTGATTCACTTCCAACTGGAGGTTCAGGTGCCCATTGTCTAGTGAGTTTATTTAATGTATAGTCTATTAATTAATATGTACTCGTTATAAACTTATAAAATTAAAATTGCTCAAATATTTTAAGTGAAATGTCATAATTTCCTTCTTGTATACAAATGCATGTTTTATTTTTAACATTCAATAACACTTTCTGGTTGAAACATTATGCTTTGTATTGTTTTAAACCAAACCACCCTTGACGAGGCTTGGGCAGGGTAATCTGTTGGCGCCTAAAAATCTAAAAAGCTTCTTAACCAAGCAACTAATTGACAGTTAATTGTATTAGTCGACATTGTAGTGACCAACATTAAACTGGTTTCAAGTTATACTTTGTCTTCGCTACAAATGAACATAGATTGTAGGTATTCACAATTTCAGGCCAATTTCAGACTAAATTACCTGCAAGAGAATACATACATACTTGACTTAAATACATGTCCAACAAAATATTTTAAGTGCTTGAAACTCTGCTTCTTACATGTACTTGAAAAAACATGATAATTCATTCATAATCATATATCAACAAAAGCCGCATGAAGTTTCAGTAACAGTATAATAATAAAGGCTGATTCACACTGGATACGACACAACAACTGCTCTACTTGAACCAGTGCTCTCTGGAAACGACACAACATGATTCATTACTATGTTGTTAATATGGCTGACTCACTCAGACAAGGAAGAATGTCGTCAGAATTGTACATAACTTCTTTGCAACTGTAGCCAGGTAGCAGGACAGTCAGTCATGGCTGTTAAGCAGAGCAGCTGCCTTGCTGTATTTTGTGTGAAGTGGCCTTCATTTAATATATATATTTGTCTATCTTGTATTCTGGTCTATGGCCTATATGGCCACAGACCATAATAAATTTTACATAAGCCGTAATGTTAACGTTTGGTTCCGTAGCTCCTTCCCAAACTTTCGTTGGGCGAAAACTCCTGGCATATACCTTTATCAGTCCTAGTCGAGTACACGATCAAAAGCTTGACGGGTCATGATGGTTGAAATTTTGAACTAGCCGTCTTGGAAGATGATAGGGGTCTGACAGCCCAGCTTCAGAATGTAAACAACAGCCGAATCACATCTCGCAGTCTCCATACACCAAATGGGACCTATTAAGGCTTTAATATCACACTGACCACAAACCTCCACTCAAATGCTGAATATCAATACCAAAAAGCCCAACAAAAATCAATTTGCAAGAGGAGAGAAAAAATAAAGAAGAAAATACACGTTCTATTTTAAGAACTATTTTTGACCCTAACAAAACGGAAGTTGTAATAGGGGTCTTATTCCATATGCAATATGGTTCATTCATTAATGCAGATAAAGGTAAGAAAGATCTGAATTAACGACCAGTCCAGATAAACATGTACTTCAACCTATTATTTCTTGAAAGGAAAACATCTTAACTCATTCCTAATAATATCGGTATGGAGTTTCGATTTCAGAAGAACAATATCTCAGAGTCTCTCTTTGTCATGTGTACATGATTTTTAATTTCAGGGTCATAGTAATGCAGATGAAGATAAAAAAGAAGATCTTGACTCTCAATTAGAGATATTATCAGAGATGTTTCCTGATCTGTGTAATGTAGAGGTGAAACACTGCCTGATGATGGCGAGTTGGGACACCGACAAAGCTGTTCAACTTCTACTACACAGACAACAGACTGGTGACTCTATCCTACAGAGCCAAACACAATATGTAGGTTATATTTACTAATGTAATTATCAATTAAAAGAAATAAAAAACTTGAATCACTGGGTAGAAGGGCTAGCTCTCTATTAACCGAATGAGCAATATGTAGGTTATATTTACTTATTTAATTATCAATTAAAAGAAAGAAAAAACTTGAATCACTGGGTAGAAGGGCTAGC
>JAVFBZ010161480.1:10197-34142 GCA_032466195.1 Katharina tunicata | reverse complement strand
GATATAACGGACAGACTGGGATATAACGGACAGACTGGGGTATAACGGACAGACTGGGATATAACAGACAGACTGGGATATAACTGACAGACTAGGATATGACTGACACACTGGGATATGATTGACACACTGGGATATGACTGACAGACTGGGATATAATGGACAGACTGGGATATAACTAACAGACTGGTGTATAACTGACAGACTGGGATATAACTGACAGACTGGGATATAATGGACAGACTGGGATATAACTAACAGACTGGTGTATAACTGACAGACTGGGATATAACTGACAGACTGAATAGTTATATCTATTATGGAGGTCTACCATCTTGACCCCAAATTTGTACAGTATTATGTCATAATGTCCTTCCATCTGTTGAATGTCATTTTAAACATGATGTGATTCCGCCTGTTATATTAACATGTTAATAGAAAAGAAGTTATTATTATAAATACTAGAACTTCATTGTATATTGGTTGTAACGTCTGTAATGAGATAGAAACCAATAAGTCGCCAGTAATAGTAGAAGATAGTGTAACTTATATTAACTTTAATGTTATGAGAGTTTAAAAATACATCTTAGTCATGATGGTTTTGTTATTTCTTATACTTTTTAAATTTTGGTGGCTATTTCAGACAGGCACTGACAAGAAGTCTTGAGATTTGGTTCCTTTCTGAAGAGGAAGCAGAAGAAATGTTTGTCAAGTTCTGTAATTTTAACTGGAAGGTTAATGGAAGACCAACGCGAGTCATTCGAGTTAACAACGTTAGAGAAACTGGTAAGTTTATAAGAGAGGAAATAATAGCGTCAGATTTCTCTGAAGTAGTGTTGTCAACTTGTTATGACCCCCAGGTTTGACAAGGTTTATTGCTCTTTACTCATATTATAAGAGAATTGTTCCAGTGAGGGTCACATGTAGTAGGGTTTGTTGTGTTTTGTTGTGTTGTCCTGTTTTTTTGTCCTGTACATGTTTTGTGGCGTCTTCTGTGTTGCCAGCATCGTTTATGATGGTTTCCTCCACCGATTGGGCTGGCACGTCGTCGTATGACTGAAATAACCTGAAGTACAAGAAACAAACAATCAAGTGACGGCCAAGGTTCACTAAATACAGTAATATAAGAGAAGTTTGGGGCCCGCGCCGTGGCTCAGTGGTTTCGCGCGCCTGACTGCAGATCCTCCTTCGAGTACCGCCCAGGTTCAAGTCTCCCAGTGGACCTGAGGTATATGAGGGAGTCACGCGAGGTGACTTCGGCAATCGTGGGGGCGGTTTTTACGAGGTTTCCTCCCGGTTTTCTGCCGTATTGAGTAGAGCAGATTAAGAAGTGGAGAATCGGCCGTCATATAAATGAAATTAATTAATTCTTTATTTCAGACACTAGGTCTATATACAGAAATAAATATATATGTATGAAAATACAATATTACAGGTACAGAGATTTGTACCTTTGAGTACGATGTTAAACACCAATCAAACAAACAAACCAACAAATGACTGCTGAGACATTAAATAATATAAAAGTTTTCTGCTGATTCATTGATCCCTGTGAATTCACACAAGTGGTTCTTTGATCTCAGATATAAAAATATTTCAATTTCAAAATAGCAGGCGTATAATATTTGTAGCATCCATGTTATTTTTCTCTATGACAGGGACCAGAGACTGGTTCATATTAAATTTTACAGAACATTGTGCTGAGGAACAATATGCTAGCCAGATCTATGATTCTAAATGAGGTTACCAGTTATCTGAGATGGTCAGCTGATAAGGAGGAGTGTTAGATTCCGTTTTAAAACAAAGCAGATTATATTTTAAAATAATCTGCTTTGTTAATCCCCAGAAATAAGTTGACGCACAGGCCATCTGTACAGATTTCAGTAGGGTTTGCTATAATATGGATGTAATCCAGAAAAAACATTATTGGAGAAGCCTATAGTAAAACACAGGACAGCTACATGTTCCTGTATTATTTCATTTGGATCTGGGTTGTCTCCCCCGATATAGAAAGAATCACATTCACTTACGTTTAATTGTTAGACCACTTTGCTTTCTAGTTCAGGAACTTCCCGGTCATGTACTGGGAGATATTCCACAAAAAGAATATATAATATTGAGCTTTTTGTTTGTTAATCTCTAAACCAGTTGAAATAACAAATTTATCATAGTCTCTGTTTATTTATTTGTTTCAGATATTACTCTTAAAGAATGGGATCAAACTGTTTCCCCTTTGGGTAAGTGGAGAAGTACCACATACACTCTTTAATAAATATTTCATTCTAGTATCTTACCTTTCCGGAGTCCTTATTTTTTATTTTATTTTTTTAATTTTATTTTTAAAGAATCGTCAATTTTAGATTTCTTGTTGAAATACCGACCTGTTCATGTATTTCGTGGAAGATTCAGTGTACTGTGGCTAATATCCAGAGGATGAGTTAGTTTATATACAAAATACGATTATCTTTAAGGCAAAATGTTGAGTATTTGTTTAAATGTCAAGACAAAAGAGTAATTTTTGACATACAATTTTACTTTTGGTATTCATGGCAAAAGGAGCTACATGAACCGTAGGCTATTTTCCCTTTCCCAAAAAGAAAAAGATCAGAACAGCTTACAGTTATACAAATTTGTAATAACAAATTTAACATTTTACAAATCTTTAAAAGGCTTTTTATAAGTATTTCATTCAAAACACATCAAGTAGCTCTATTTCATGTTTATTGATTTTAGGACTGTATGATGGGAGGTGTATGTTTGTCAGTAACCTTCCCTCAGATGTCACAAAGGAACAAGTTCTAGGACTGTTTCCTAAAGCAATCAACATCCAATTACCTACAGATAAAGAGGGCAAGTCAGAGGGGTAAGCTCATCCCTGATTGGCCAGAATTAGAAATATCAGATTATGTATGGAGTAGTTGGACAGAACTGTGATACACAAAATACTGCCAAAGCTTCTCATAACAACTGAAATATGTGTAATGTGTATTTTCTTTTTTCACTAGCTCAGTAAATGTGAGGGATGCCAGTAAATCAGCTGTCATATGAGTTAAATGTGAACTTTTACACCAAGCAAATGAACTGTATTCATTATTTCTATTAATTATGTAAATTGCCACTTCAAGTCTGTTGTGCATGAATTAAACGATTAACAAAATGTGGAAGACTATAGTAGGCCAAAAAAACAAAGTCCTGTTCAATGGTAAGAATAAAGTAAACAGTCATTTTAAACATACAGATATATATATATGTATAACATTTATTCATTGTTATTATTGTGTCATTGTTATTATTGTTTAAATGTGTTGTTATCATTCGACCTGCATGAAAAGAGGCGTATGCCTATGCAGCTTTATCTAAGTAAAATAAAGTTTATTATTATTATTATATTATTATTATTATTATAGTCCAAAACAATAAATGGAAGATCCAAGTAATGCACACAGATAGTTATATTGTAATCATGCCTTCAACATTTCAATATTTACAGATATGCCATATTGGAGTTTTCCACGCGTGCTGCCACATCAGAAGGCTCTAAGATGACACTTAAGCTCGGAGAAAATGAACTAAAACTACACACAGTTGGCATGCAGAAAAGTCCCCGTACAAAAGGTTAGCATGTCACACTGTTACACAAATAGAGTTGTTCAGAACACAGCCAAACTCCTATCTGCTCTGTGCATTCATCATCATGTGCAAGCTGCTCTTCAACTATAATTATAAGAATCATCACTCATGACCTTAACGTACAAGACTAAGTGGACTGCACAAAAGAATGAGGAGAATTCAGTTGGTATTGTGTTTTCAGATACTAAGGGTTTGATATGAATTTAGTCTGTTAAAACTCCTTTCTTTCTATTATCAAAGAACAGTATTTGAATTTAGTAGATGATTAAGTTAAATCTTGGTGTTAGGAGTCTCTTTGTCAGGCTCAGCATGAAAAGTGTGATTGATTGGTAGCATAAACACCAGTCAAACAACTTTTAAAATTTAAACCACTGACAAATTTCATTCTTTGTAATAGATTCTTGTTTGTATCTTCATTTAATCTGGCGGGAGGCTATTAGTGTTCGAGTACCTCTCTTTCTAAGAGAAGGTAGTTAAGCCAGTTTGTTTGTGGTGCCTTTCATTGTGAATTTGTCTTATTGCGCAATGTTCTTTGTCTTGATGGAAGCTTATCTTGTAAAGTTTTCTGGTGTTGGTTTAAGGATTACCTATCTGGCATGATGTCATCTCGAGAGAACCTCAAGTTAATCTATCTAAAACCAATGATCCTTTAATTTGAAATAAGTTAAACAAACATTGATAACCTTTTTGAAATGCTTAATTGTTTGTTAGTTTTTTTCCGGGCATAGAACCCGTATATTTCCGTAATTTTTGTTGTTAAAGTAATGTATGTAAATCCTGGATATACCGACTGGCCACGGAACTGATATAAAGGATCTGTATTGGCGGGTGGATGGTTTATCAATTGTTTTGGTATGTTGAACATGTACCGTAACTTGCCCAATAACAACAACATCTCAGGAAGCCATACTCTATCCTACTCTACTGACACAGAGAAGACACTCATGGCGGTTTAATCAAAAGTATCTAGGTTTTTACAAAGGACTTAGTGTTTTAACTGGCTACATTTTAACAAAGGAGAATAAGACTTGAGCGATCCGTCTGATCACATGAGGGACCCTCCGTTTGTTCCATTGTTTGAATATATATCACAGTGAGAATCGGATATAATAGCCAGAATACACAGTTACCGGTATAATCGTGATGCATTGCATGAATTTATAATTAGTAAAGATGCGTTGTTAATGTTTTTATTCAGTTAACCCAGTGGTCGAAAGACTCTGGTTTTACTGTTAATATATCCAAGTACACTTAACAAAAACATGACAAAGATGAATTTTCAACTTCTGGGTATATTCCCATGTAATAAGTAATTGCTCTAAACAACTTTTAATTAAGTACAAACTTTATCTATTCAGGTGCACAAGTGAAACTTGACCAAGATTTGAGAAGGATCAGGCAGCAGGGTCACAGTACATCCCTGTCCTCAAACGCCAGGTCTCCTAGAGATCAAAACAGAGGAAGGGCAGTTACTCGAAGTGGTCAGCAATCTGGACAACGTAGACCTGGCCAGTTCAACCAGCGTCAAGGCAACCAGCGAACTGTTCAAGGAAACCAACGACCTGGCCAGACTAATCAACAAAATAGAACCGGTCAAGGAAGAGGGAATGTGAGGAATCAAGGTCGTTTTTCAAATGTAAATAATCAGAAACGTGGCGCTAGTGGTGGGAGAGATGACTCCTCACCGATGAAACGGGGCAGAATGGACAGGGATCAGCGAAACCGAGGAATGGGGAGAAACCAGGGAAGCTCTCAGATGTCGGGTGGAATGAACTTCAGGGGAGGTAACAGAGAAATGCAGCTCCGACAAGAAATGATGATGGCCCAGCAATCAATGATGGCTCAGCAGATGTCACCAGGTAAGTCTCACTAGAGCAATATAACGGAAGCGACACCTGTCAGTTGTACTGTCATAAATCATAAATCACCCGCAAGCAGTTACTTCCGAGAGCACTGATGTCCTTATTAAGTGTGTCATGTTACAAAATCGAGGATCCAAATAGCATATTGCCTCACTTAGTACAGCTGTGTGGTGAATTTATTTCCATTTGTGGCGTTTTGATTTGGATAATGTACTTATTCTATTCTATTATTTTGGTTTAATATAAATCCTGAATTACCATTATAAGTAAATAACATCATATTTACAATTTATAATGCAATAGAAAGGCTACAGCAACCTTAGAGATAAAAGTTACCAACATACCAATACTTGTTAGGAGATAAGTTAACAAAAATCTGTGGGTTACAGTTGCATCATTGTTAGCCAAGAGTTTAATTCTGAGGTACTGTACATTACATCCCTTGGCGGATTGAAGGTCTAAAACCATAATGTAAAGCCACGCAATTGATTGGCTGCCTTGGAACTTGTAGGCACCAATCAGATAGCAAATTATGGGAAAAATCCACTGTAGACGAAAAAGGAGGCGAGTGTCAATAATGAAAGTTGTAGGGACTTTCTTGTGATGTTTTGTTTTAAATGGTGATTGGTTAATGTTTTCGGATCGTTATGCATCTGTGTTCTTTTTCTGTCAAGTTTTGAAAACTGAATATCTCGCAAATTTTATGTGAGTTTATCGATCGAGTAGTTTGGGTGATGCTATATTGACTTTTTGAAAGTTGTAAGTCCAATCTGGTTGGTTGAATTTAATTTTATCATGGGGAGATAACTCAAACCTTGATCACCTCATTCAACAGAGGGTGTGGCTGTATATTCTTTTTTAACGCTTGATACACCAAGGGTTGTAATGAAGAGTAGCTCGGATTAAAATTATTGGTTAGCGAAGATGCAGTTGGGTAAATCGTTCATATTATTTGCCTTCAAGGCCTGTACTTAATTGTCCGATCGGTTTATTTATGCTATTCTTCATTTTCATCTTCAACAGTTATGAGCAGAAACAGGCAGGTGTGTACAACTTTTTACAGTTTTTCTTTGAAGAACAATACAATGAAAAAAAACCCTCTAATTGGTTCTCCTCTATACAAATCTTTCTTTTTGAAATATTTCTTGATCTGTTAAAATTTCAATCACATTATGTTAATTCATGAAGTTTCTTTCTAAATAGCTTTTCTTATAATTATTACAACAATCGCCAATGAAATTTTCTCAAAACTTATTGTGTGTAATTATGTCTGTGTTACGATACACATCTATAAACCACAACTGTTGCTTTAAAACAATCTTATGGATTTCAATGATGTTTGACAATATGAAACACAGTTCTGTTTTAATATTCGGGCAATCACGGTGTGTAAATCAGGCAATTCAATATACCACTGATAAGAACTATTCGTTCATTTTTATTCATTCCTTTTTACCACCATACATACCCCTGAAGGCAATAGCAGTTACTGGTTGAATTATAAAAGTATAAAGTGTCAGTACAAACTGAATGGGTGGGGTATTCGGCAAGGTAGTTTGGACCATTAACAATTGGTCTGGCTTGATTTCATCGCCATCAAGCTTCCATTTGGAATTTATGAAATAAAAAGCCAAGTGTTAAAATAATATTTAATGTTTTTTTTTAACCCACTCAACGGTTACCTACTAATGTAAAAAATTAAATACTGTAATGTACATTTCTTTTGTATTCCATTTTTCAAATTGCAATAGTTGAGAGTTATTTCTTATATAAAAGTTTGTTTTCTTGTAGGGTTCTGGTGGCAGCAGAAGGTAATTATATCTTTATTGTTCATATCCTCTATGTTAAACACGAGGGAAACATCACTTTTCTGTTTTCACATTAACTTTGGAATTAGCATACATAGAATACCATTAACAAGCTTTTTCTAAAAATATATTTTAAAGCTCTTTTTAATCAATTTGAATCATTCTTTTATTCATCAAATTAGTATTATCTAATTCAGTCGGTTAAATATTATTTAAACAATTCCCACTTTTTCTATATTAACATGAGGGTGGTTGGACTAGAGCTTTCCGAGCTAAGGGGCATCAGAAAACTGTTCTTGTGTGTTGCCATTGTCATTGAGGGTTGTTTCCTTCAACTACAAGTAGTCGGGTGGCACACTGTCATATGAGTGAAATATCCTTAAGTACACCGCAATCCAGAGTCAAATCAATCTATATTTTAACACAAATTTTTCTTGAATATTCTTTGTTTCTATTTATTCAGATCTATGAATAATGAGGTACAGAACATAAGGGGAGAATTACTGTGAGTTTATTTTCATTTATATAATGGTCACAAGTGTTCATTTTATTTTCCTGATCAATATGAAGGACAGCATTAGATGAGGACAAAACTTTTAATCTCACTTTGCTCGTAGTTTAGTTCAGGAGTCTGATTTCACTTTTTGACATGCTTGAAACCATGAGTATGGTGTGTGAATGTTTTCCAACGTCTAACCCACTTTCTTTTGGGTTTAGAATACTATTGAAACATCCAATGTGGATGATGTCATGTGTCTAACCCACTTTCTTTTATGTTAACACTATCAGTAAAAAATAATTTTCTGAATTAAGTTGTTAGTACTGGTACTCCAGCAAGAATGGATCAGTACAGATAATTCTTTCGTCATTTTGGGTACAATGTAAACTTTTCATTCTACACAAATAAGTGGGAAAGCTGTTATTGACTTGCTAATCAGGTTGTGGCTAGTAGGCCGGAGCCTCTGTGCCCTGGTTCTCTCTGAGCTCAAACGTATCCTTAATCCCATTTCTTTCCTCACCTGGCATGAAATACTTAGATACGACGTAAATAATCAAACAAACAGACTTCAGCCAGACACTACCATAGCCAGTTTAACCACCCTATAAGTGAAAAAATCTTTGGTACTGTCCAAAAACCCAATGAAATCAATTTTCTTACTGAATAATAATTGTTTATCAATTGCGTAGACTCCAATGTCTGTTTATTGATACTATATGTTGATGATTTTGATGAGTAAGTTTACTCTGTGTTGTAGTGGTCAGATGCAGCAGTTACAGCAGGGTGGCTTATCAGATCCCACATATTTGATGAACTTAGCACAGAGATTACAGCAGGCGCAGGGGGGTGGCGGCGGTGGTGGATTTGGAAACTGTAAGTTGAATGAAATATTAACGTTTTTTCTTTTTGTGTCAACTTCAGTTTGACTCTGGGACATTATTCCACATTGTTTTCCAGGTTTATAGATAAAAGATATTATTTACCCACAGTGAAACATTGTCAATACGGTATATATCCTATAGTTCTTCAAACAAAAGGCAAGGCTGTTTGATATCAAAGTTTTAAAAACGTCTTCTGAATATATGATAGAGGTAATCTACTCATGGTAGTACAGTAGTAATAATGGGATTGATACTTGAGGAAAAGGCTCACCAGTTAATTTGTAATTGGTTGAAATTTATTTAGAAGAAAGCATGCATTATTAGCGTTACCGTACTGTATATATCCCATATTCGTTTTTGAAAAAAATCCATGGGTGGGAAAGTTCCCAGTGGCAGGAATGGTTTCAGCCAACAGGATGTTAAATAACCTTTAGTTTGGACCACTAAGAAACCAAACTTTTGGCCTGTCTTACCAAACTGGTACTGCCTTTAAAACTGTTCAATAGACACACTGTTTTGTCATTCTAGAATCATTTTTAAACATTTTATTTTGTTTTTCAGTTTAAAGATGCCAATCATCGAATGACTGATTTTAAAGGTTGATGTAAGAAAAGGTTTTACACCTCTGGAAACAAATTTAACAACAAATTGTTAATCTGGCTAGAGATTTCAGGCATTGCTACCAAAACTGAATCTTGATTTGGGTCACCTGTAGGAATTCAGAGAATGACTATTCCCTGCAGGTCAATGGAGGATATGTAATTTCCCGCGGTGACCTCTTTGAAAGTGACTGGTAAAATTTGTTGTTTCTTAAGGGTATCTTCGTTTAATCTGCAGATACAAAATTGTTTGGACAATTTTTTTTTAAATTAAATAACGATTTGTTACACAAATTCCAAGTGGTTAGGTGGGAGCCTCCTGTGACATGTTGCTCTCTTTGAGCTAAGGGGCATCAGGAATGAAATTTGTTGTTTTTCATTTTGTAAATGTACTTACGTGTCTTTTGTGTTGCCAGACCCCAATCAATCTGTGTTGCCAGTGATGTTTAGTGACATGAGTGTAAGTGAAATAGCCTTCATTAAAATTCCGGTCAAAGAAACAAGTTAAAAAATGATGATCCACCATCAACAGATGATTTTTATAATTGTGTATTTCCATAAGCAAAGGACTAGCTGGTTGTTAAGATGTATTATTTGCTACAACATTTATAAATAGATTGTTAGATTTGTGGAAAAAGTAAATCACTGTCTTTATGTTTTAGAATTTACATGAACCATTTTTTTGGAATTCAAATTCATTGATTGTAAATTGTCATGTCATTTAATTCAAGTGTAGTCACAATAAAGAATCCTTTGTAAAGATGTCGTTTGGTTTGTCAGTGTTGTCTTATATTATGATCGATTCTATGAATGTTACCCTCAACTACATGTATTCAAAATAGATTGCAGGAGCCATATAAAATTGATGTTTCAAATTTACTAATATTTATCTTTACTTTAATCTTCAATAAACACCAAGGCCTAAACTTTAGAAGCTTGCTAACTTGGGATGTGCTGTAAAAATAGATGCATGTTCTCAGTATATAAAACACTATCATGTCATAACAGCTAGACATTGAGGACTGCATGTTTTAAACAGATAATCTTAAAACTTATGTAGAGGCTAACTGACCAGGGGCCAGTTTCACAAAACCTTCGCAAATTTATGCACACTTAGTTACTCTGAGGCCTAGTGTTTAAGGTATTGTGTCGTCATGACAACTGAGAGTTTTAAAACGTCGCAAAGGTTTTGTGAAACTGGC
The DNA here is from genome assembly GCA_032466195.1 of Katharina tunicata. Classification (NCBI taxonomy): domain Eukaryota; kingdom Metazoa; phylum Mollusca; class Polyplacophora; order Chitonida; family Mopaliidae; genus Katharina; species Katharina tunicata. The sequence continues at coordinate 23,661 of JAVFBZ010161480.1, read as the reverse complement.
CCTAGAACCCTTGTTGTATGACATCCAAATGAAGCAAAATCACAAGCTGGAGGAAATAGTTTTGTACATTTGTAGGAGAGAATGACATTTATGAAGTCATGATGAGTAAATCTGTTTCTCACACTTTTTCTCAGGGTGGTTCAACCCTAAGTCTATACTTAATGCATTATCGAATAGTCATGATATGTCTGTAAATAGTTGGTGACATCATCAATCTGAAGCAATTTCTGTTTGACAATCTGTTGATTGTTTGATAAGGTACTTAAGGTCATTTTAAATCTACCACAGCATGCCAGCCAAATAGGTGCGGCAAATCACCCTTAAGTATAATGATAATGATGACACAGAACTCCAAAACCAAATCGACTTCCTGATGCCCCTTCGCTCATGAAGCACCTGCCAACAACCAGGGATAATCTGTTGAAATAAAGAGTTGAATTATGGGAGAGGAAGTTCTCCTTACCATTTAACTTTTAGTTGAGCACAACTCATCTTCGAGAAAGTTGAGACTTGCTGAAGCTTGTTGGGTTCTCCAGGGGTTGCAATTTACTATATAATTTGCATCAACACACCCATCATGTGAGGGGAAATAAAGTTCTGAACAATATGTTAAACCGTCGAGCAAAATTATCCATAGTTTTATACTTCCATTGCGGAAGGGCCCGGTCGTGGCTCAGTGGTTAGTGCGTCTGACTGCAGATCCTCCTTCGATGTACCACACGGGTTCAAGCCTCCCAGTGAACCTGAGGTATATGACAGAGTCACACGAGGTGACTTCGGCAATCGCAGGGGCGTTTTTTACGCTGTATTGAGTAGAGTAGATTAAGAAGTGGAGAATAAATCGTCATATAAATGAAATACCTTTGAGTATGACGTTAAACATCAATCAAACAAACCATTGCAGAATAGCCAGCACGGGTGTGTGTTGTATAAACCACAGGAATGTTTGTCTTTATTGTGAAGAAGCCAGGGCTACTGTCGATGTAATGCATGGGCTTTTTTAATAGAAACACTTTAATATCTCTGTTCAACAGAACACTGATTGAGGACGACACAATTGAGTCATTATTGACCTGAACAAGGAAGAATACAATAACATAACGCATAACTATAAATGACCAACTTCTGTGTTTATTTGAAGATAGGGTGTATTCTTTCTTTTTGCCTTTTTCATATCAAGTTGGTATAAAAACCAAAGTTGTTCATCAATCGTAATGTGCTGTGTTGTCTATAGTATTCAAAACTTATAACATGCCACGCAAAGAAGCATATCAGCCAGTATAAAAACGCTGTACAAGTGGTCTGTGAATTTTTTTTTTAGCAAATTTTACTTCAAATCACAACACTTTACAAATACCATAGAACAACATCAATATGTTCATATCTGTTACTATTTTGTAAGATGTAAGCTTTGAACTGGAAAACCAAAACTAGATTGATTATGAGTATCTAGCTTTGTGAAAGCCAATTATGAATTGATAACTGATCAATCATCTTTCACAAATGAAGCTCTGGTGAATTTACCAGGTATAAAAGTCTAAATAACACATCAAAAATGTTGTCTTGTTTCCAATCCATGTGAGGCTTGAAACTTAGTCTTCAAATTAGCTCCTGGAAATACATGGCAACAAATTTTATAAACATTTAATCTATCTTGCTGTGATATACCAAGTTATAATGTATTGAAAGTAATAATAGACGCTTTATGGGTCAAAATTGAGGACATTTATCTTATTGCTTAAATTGAAAGATAAGTTTTCAAACTTTATGCTGGTGCAAAACCTACTTTAAAAGCAAGATCTTAAATGATATGTTTAAGTACTGTATCTGTCAAGTCATGACTGAATGATAATTACAACAAGAACTTAATCATGTACTCATAAATAAGGTTAATATGTATTAAAGGCCAACATTTAACGGGACTTAATTTTCTTACCTTCTAAAGTTGACTTGTCATGGTGAGGTTGGATAATCTACTAGGCTAGCTGTAGTAGGGGAGGGACTTTTATTGTAACTAGTATAAATATCTGAAACATGCAAGACACACAAAAGTATAGCGTTAATACTATAATTAAATATGATTTTTTTTTCTAAATATAATAAAATAAACAAAAAACAGAATTCCAACAGAAGGAAGTGAGAGCAAAACCAAAAAATTGTAAAGTCACTTGAGGTGTTAAATGTGTTGGAAAGTAAATATAAGGATACTAAAAGTATGAGTGTGAATGTTGTCTGGAAATATACTGCCGCTAACCGAAGGTCCAAAAAGACATTGATTGATTCAGGGTTTACACTGTACTTAAGGCTATTTCACGCAGTCTCACATACCAGCGTGCCAAACTGCCAACCCAATAGGTGAAGGAACCCACCTTCAAGACACTGGGGCAAGGAGAGGCCAAAGGCAGCTCTCACTCAACCACCCACAATATAACAACTATTAATATATCTATAATAGGTCAAATTGTTGGCTTGGTATGCAGTGCTCAAGAAAAGGTAACTGGCTACAAATTTAAAATCACAGATGGACAACATAATGCAGGAAAACAGAATGTGGAAGTTGTTCAAAGTGAGACTGTCAAAGACCAGCAATTATGCAGCATGTGCCACTTTATTACCAAAAACTATAAATGTAATGAAACTGACATATTTCTCCCAATTTTTCTACCCAACATTTCAGCACAACTACTTTCATGTTTCTTTTACCTCTACACTTCTTAACCTTTGCATAAAATGTAGTTTTATAAGTTGTAATGGGGTCGAATTTGTTGAGCATTTAGGGTATATGTATTTTTATTTTACATGAAAGTATTGAAGAACAGACTGAAATATTTCTTTCAACATCTTAATTTTTATAAAGAAATCCAAAAGTTAATTCATGAAGAGACTGTTAGGTTAAACCGTAATATATTATATTTTAAAAACTAGACTGACCTAGGTGAGGGTACTGCACAAGGGCTGGTGTAGAACTTCCTCCATCCTTACTGATTGACGTCATCCTATTAGACTGGGCACTCCTGGTCCGTGACCGACTAATTGGACGAGGAGTTTTAAATTGAGACTTGCCTCTCTGTGATTGCGACGGACTTGAACCAGATTGACGTGAGGAGCTAAACGGACCCCGCTTCCCTGACTGAAGTCGAGACAACCCCACAGGTCCCTTTCTGTGTCCCATGGTTGTTAATCTCCAGCTGGTGTGTTCTGACGGCATGTCAAACTTGTCCTCATTTAAAGAAGATGTTGGAACTACTTCAGACTGTCGAGTTAAAGACAGAGCTGTTTCTATAGCTAATTTCTGTGCAGCACTAATGTGAACAGCAGCCTGCGTCTTTGATGCAACTTTTAAAGCCATTTGATTCAATTTAATCTGGTGTATTTTTTGTTTTAACTGGGCTTGTACTCTCTGTTTTGATTGTTCAAATTTTTGTTTGGATATTGGAGTTTCTTCCCGTTTTAATGGCTGCTCTTTGCTCTCCTTTTTCTGCTCACTCTGCACTTGTTTGAGTCCCTTCACTAGACTGCTGATTGTACCAGAGTTAATTCCGGCCGTCTGTAGCCTCAGTCTGCAGTGATTGAAAATTTTAGAAATAGCATTGAAAATAAAGGTTCTTTGTTTGTTCAATTGGGTTTTATTTCATAGCTACTTGACACCACATAATGGTGTGATGTGTTTAATGCCCTCCTCAAGGACATTTTACTTATGACGACTGTGCCGTGCTAATGTGTGAAGGAAAACTGGGAACAAAAAATTCACATTTTCAGTTGAAAATGAAAACTGGCTTTTAGATGATTTTATTGATGTATTTCATTGGTGAATGTCGTTCACAGGAGTATTTCACTTATGACAACTTTGCATGGCAGGATTTTGGTGGGAAACCCATAAGAAACCATGTCAAAACCCTCTTAAGTAACTGAAGCTAACAAAGTTCTCTTATATACAGTTCAGACAGTACATACTGAAAAGCAACAAGTCCATTTAAATACCAAAAATATTGTAGCCATGTTTTTCAGTACTTACAGGAGATTTTCTCTGATTTTTGCATGTAGATTACTGTCTGCTCCATGCCTGAAAGAAAATACCAAACATTACATGATGATAAACTGGGACATGAGATGGCACAAAGCCACAGGAACATATTATTTCCTTTCTTTAAGGTCATTTCATGTACATGTACTTTCTACGATATAAAGTGTAGGCTATGTGTTAAACTTCACATGTAACTACAGGCAACTTTCATAGATCTCAGATCCTTTGTTCAAGATATGGCATTATCACAGATGGAAGGATGTAAATGGCATAAAAACACAAAAAACACACCCACACAAAAATAACCAACATCAACTACAAAAAAACATTCTACTCACTCAGAAGTTTCTTCAGATTGTACTGGAGATGTTTCCTATTGAAAAACAAATTTGAGAAATAAGTCTTTCATTGCATGTAGTTACTCCAGGGACAATTCAAGCAAATCATTTAAGACAGTTGTTTCCCCCCTGAATATCTGGCAAAGATTTTTATAACCAAACCTTGAAATGAGTGAGTATACCCAGGCTGTTTTTAGGCTCTTTTATAGTTTATGACATTAGCCCAAACAACAAGTCAGCATATTAAGTTCTTGGAAGACTTATTTATTTGGTTGGTTGGTGTTAAGCGTCGTACTCGAGAGTATTTCACTCATATGACGATTTTGCATTGCGGGTGTATGGTGGATAACCAAGAGGAAACCTTGTAAAAGCCACCCTGGGATCTCTGCAAAACTTCCCTTATATACGTAAAGTTCAGAGGTCTATTCGAAGCTATTCCGGGTTAGTGAACGGGACTCAGCAGACCAACTCTCAACCAACTGAGCAACGGCGTGGTCCTTGAAAGTTGTTGTAAAGAAGGGGTTTAATACTTGAATAAATTGAAATAAGTTAAGAGATATTCAAAACACTTTTTGAGTATGAACTTTGTTCACCTGTCCTGTATTTGATGCGGTTGCCTGTGTAGAAGTCATGGGTAGACTCTGTGATCGATCCTGCTGCGGACCTGTTTCCTCCTGTCGCTGAATACGCAGTAACTGTTGTGCTAACTGGGTCAATATGTTAGACTCGTCGGATAACTGACCTTCTTGGAACTGGCGCAAATGATTTCTAAGAGATATAATTTAGAAAAATGTTAGTCAGAATAACCTTACAACATTATTTGTTTGTTTGTGGTTTTAAGTCAAGCTTCACAACATTATTTGTTTGTTTGTGGTTTTAATTCAAGCTTCACAACATTATTTGTTTGTTTGTGGTTTTAAGTCAAGCTTCACAACATTATTTGTTTGTTTGTGATTTTAAGTCAAGCTTCACAACATTATTTGTTTGTTTGTGGTTTTAATTCAAGCTTCACAACATTATTTGTTTGTTTGTGGTTTTAAGTCAAGCTTCACAACATTATTTATTTGTTTGTGGTTTTAAGTCAAGCTTCACAACATTATTTGTTTGTTTGTGGTTTTAAGTCAAGCTTCATAACATTATTTGTTTGTTTGTGATTTTAAGTCAAGCTTCACAACATTATTTGTTTGTTTGTGATTTTAAGTCAAGCTTCACACATATGACGGCGTACCAGCCAAATGGGCGAAGGAAACAACACTAACAACACACAAGAAAACATGGGCCATCTACAGGGTGAGAAACAGGACACCAAAACACAGCAGCTTCTTGACCCCCCTTAGTTAAGAGAGAGCAAAACAACAACTCTACCACAATAATAAAATAATTAGCAATCTATATAATATGGCACATACCGCTGACAAAACCAAATATGGTGGTACTGGTACATTATGTCCCACAACATGGGTCAGAAAGGAAAGGTCACCCAAGACTATGTTATTTCAGCAAATTCTTAGTGACTATAGATATTAACAAACCAACTGACTGATTGATTGTTTAAGAGAATCTTGTTAAGGGCAGTTCAAGAGAATATTGTTAAAGGCAGTGTACAGTAGAAAATAACCTAAACAATTTGAAATGTAAGCGTCTAGCACTGGCTGAGTGTTAAGTATGACAGCACGAATGTACGATAACATTTTAGCCAGAGTGCACCGACAGCCAAGTTTTGGAACTGATAACAAGTATAACTGAAAATAATTAAATCCTGAAGACCATGACTCACATTAACTGTTGCTTGAGAATCTCTTGATTGGCTACAGTCGGTGGATTGGAGACACTGAAAAACAACAACAACAAAGATACATTCTCTCACAACTCTGACAAAGACATCACATGTATTGCGACGATTTAGAGAATTACATTACAACACTTGTCAAGTATTTGTGACTGGTACATTTCAATAGCAAACCTCGTTATGTGAAATCAATCCACTGATTTAACTCTGACGTCTATCAGATCATTGATGATAAATATAAAACATCTGGAGTTTAATTTAACTAACTTGATTGTATGTGTATGTTCAATGTTGGGTATTCTTTCATTACACGATGTTAAATAAAGCTTTATATCTTATCTTATGATTGACATGGCTGTATAGCTTTACAGGTGTCTCTGGATCTATTGAAAGAAATGAAACTAATTTTTACCAGCCTTAAATTTGGAGAAGCAGAATGGTTTCCATTCTTTTAGAAACCTCCACTTACAGGTTAGTTGTGGAGACATTTGTTGCCAGGCTTTGGTTAGTGTCCCCTCTGTTGAAATCACTCAGCGATATCAGGTTAGATGACTGGGAAGATTTGTTACTTATATCAGCCTTAAACTCTGACTGCATTCTCATAGGTAGATTTAACCAGTTCTCAGAAACTCCCATTGGATGGCTTTGATGTGAAGATGTATTATTTGTTTCTATAGGTTGAATTTGAATTAAGCTACCTCTAGTGGAACTCTTTTTTGAAAATTTCTCAGCCATTTCCATTGGGTAAATTTGTGTTAAATTTTCTCTGGTTGTTTTAACTGGTTGATATGTGCTCATGGTATCAAGTGACAGGGATTGTTGATCACGGTAAAACGATTTCTCCTGCTGACTGGCATATAAGGTGCTGATAGCATACTCTGTTGACTTGTCAGGGTATGTAGCTGTACTTCTTGGATGACTGTATGGAGTATTTGTTCCGGGTTCTCTGATTGGCTCCACCTGCTGAGAAATCCATGATCTTTGGTCCGTAGTAGCTGATGGAATCTACAGGAAGGAAGCAATACTTTGTTATTCAAATGATTTAATTGTGTAACAGGTTTCTTATAGTACACTGTACTGTTAGAGTAAAATCCAACCCAAGGAACTTTGAACAATTCAGTGACTGCATACTTCGTTCTTTTTTAAAAACCATCTTGAGAAGTATGATTTGCCATATACCATTTTGAATGTGGCAGAAAGTTGAGAAATTGAAAATATCTCCAGTGATTGGTTTGTAATAAACTTTACATCACAAACCATTTCTGTTGCGAACACAAATTAAGCATTTCTAAAAAAAACAAAAACTCATGGACTGTTACCTGAACATTCTGCCTGCTTATTGACATGGGTTGACTGTTAACTGACAGTTGATTATCAAGCAGGTCATACTGGAATGGTGGCTTGTAGTAGGAGACCTCAGAGGTAGAGAGAGAGGATGGTTCTAAGGATTCTGTCTTGTCCAGTTCTGACTCATCAGCATCTAACATATCTAACTCTGGAATAATAACCTCTCTTCTATTCTCCAGCTTTGAGGCCTTAATCTGTAGTTTCAATTTCTTCTCAATTCCTGCACGTTTCCTGGACTCGTGGTGTTTCCCTCTCATTACAGAACTAGTTCGTAGGGTTTTGGCCAGAAATGACATCCTTTCTGTATCTGTGACTCGTCCTTCCTCTAACTCTGCCAACTGTTTCCTGTCAACATAAATTATATACACTATTGTGTTCAGAATTCATTTAGAAATCTACTTTTTTGAGGGATTTGTATGGATACACTTTGTTGTGAATGTGAGCCTCGCTACATTATAGAAAGACAGCGACTGAGCTGGAATGTCTTTTTTGCAACAAAGTATATAACATTGCGACATTGTAGTGAGTCACAATAGTGACGCCTTCATGACATATTTACTAGAGATATCATCACACAATAGTCAATGGCTTCGGAGTGCAATTATTTCGGTTGTAGTGTGAGGAGAGCTAATATAAAAATTCTAAGACTTTTAAGAATACATTTCGTACTACAGCGAAACACACACAGTTTTTAACTCTCTTTCTATTAAACACAAGAAAATTATGAATTAAAATCTTTTGAATTTATTAGGATGATGTTTCAAGCAAAAAATGTAGCAAGTGCCAACACTGAAACATAGCCCAAATAATTTCAGATGTAATTGTCCTGTTTATCAAATTTCTAAATGTCAGTCAAACTCAATAAATTTTCTTGTACATGTATGATCGTATTGTGACTTTCTGAAACTTCAATGGAAAAAAAAGATTCATGTATAGAATATTTAAAGTTGATTCTTTGTATTTTTATTGTTTAATGTGCTTAAGATCTTTTCACTCATATAATAGTGTGCCAGCCAAATAGGTGGAGGAAATCACCCTCAAGACGCCGGCAACACACTTAGACACCACAGGACAAATCGGCTACTTCATGCTTTGTAGCTAAGAGAGCCCCTGGGCGCAGGAACCTCTCGCCCAACCACCCGATATCTGAAGTTGATAAAAATAGGATACAAGGCCAAATTCATATTTAAGGTAATACATACTCTATTTCATCCTTTAGGGCAGTTATATTCTGGAAATCAATTCCCTTCTTCAAGGATTCCCTAAGAAAACAAAAACATAGTCAGTAGACTCGGTGCTATATATGAATAACCTGAGAGAGGGCGTTCTGATTGTTACACAATCGTGCTCTATTTGGGTGGGGAGTGCAAAGAACAGCTGTTTGTTGTACTTGGAAAGACAAAACATACGGCCGAACAAAAAGAGCTCCAAGTTGTTCAATCAAATGTTTTAAGTCAAAACCACAGCAATTCATGTGTCCCATATTTTAACAAGAGTTTTAGTAAACCCCACATACGCCCTCGTGGGGTGATTTGGAAATCGATTTGGATACCAATCATACCATGGCAAACCTCTCTTGTTTAGTCCAACTTTGTATCCATAGAAATAAGGGGGAACAAAATGGTGAATCTGTAATAGCAAAAGGCACAACTACAGTTGATGGTGAATATGTTCACCAATTTTCATAAAGATAGGCCTTATAGTTTTCGTGCTACGGAAACGGACTGGAGCCATCTGGACAGATGCCAGCTGGCCGGACAAATGTATACCATAACGCGACAGATTTTCATCGGGCATATAAAATGTAAACAAGCACAGCCTTTGAGGCACAGCATTAGGTTCTATGAAATTACATGCTTCTATTCTCTTAATTTTCCATTTAAATGCTTTCAACAATAAAAGTTGATAGGAATGTCTTTATTAATTTTCATAATGGCAATGATTCAACTGTGTACCATTTTCGTTTATGGTATTTGAAGACTAAATTGTTATAGCATACCTGTGTGGACTATTACTGCTAGCTTTCTCGGAAGATCTGTAAAACGATGACTTATAATTTGGAGACTTGAAAACTGGGGACAACGAGGCTTTGTTCTTCTGTCGATCTGCCGATCTTCTTTGACTTTCTGATTCTCTTGATTTCCTTTCCTGAAATAAATTAAATTGACTAAATCATAGCTATATCTAGAGAAGAGTGTAGCTGAAAGTTTCTTAACACTTTGCCATTATTGTGTTTGTTGATTAGGGTGACACCTGAGCATATGGATCCAAAAGTGACAAATGACATTGAATACTAAGAATATCTTGATAATGGTTTTAAAAATAAATCGAAACATTTAATACTGTCTGTATACTTGTGTTTTTTTGTTCTTATGTTGCTTGTTTGAGTAATACCTCATTTTCGGTTATTTCAACACTATTTATTTGTCATACTTATTTCACTCATATGACTGAGTGCCAGCCCAAAGGGTGAAAGATACCATCCTCAACAGCATAGACAACAAATACAGGATGAAAAGAGGACACCACAAACAATATGGCTTCCTTATTTCCCTTAGCTCAAAGAGTACCAGAGCAGATGAAGCAGCACACAGCCTGTTAGATCGGCCAATTTTGTTTTTTTGTTACTTGGTTAAATGATTTGGCTGTCATTAACAATAGTAATCAACAAAACCTACCATAGAATGGGAACGTTCTCTTCTTTTTTCAGTTTTCCTATTTTCAAGTTTGCTATCTTCTCTTTTTGCCTTATCTTCTCTCCTTCTAATCTCCTGTTTTCTTAGTAGTTTTCTTCTTTCAAGAGATTCGTAGTACCGTCTTCTCTCTATTGTTTCATTTTCCGTTCTGTCTTTTGCTTCATATTTCACCTCGTTTTCCATTCTTCTATCTTTTGTATCAGTTTTTGTGCTCCTGTCATTGGTTTCATTGCTTCTTCTTCTATCCACAGCTTCCTTTTCCCTTTTTCTGTCTTTTGTTTTGTCAAACTCCTCTCTCTTTGGTAGTCGTTTATGACCTTCTGAGGATAAGAGCATTGCGATTCTTCTGTGAGTGTGGTTGGGATGTTATTTCAATCATCATATTGTGATAACACGATGGGGGAAGCTTGTTTGTTTGATTTTAGTTTTACGTGGTAGTTAAGGTCATGTGACTCATATGGTTGTGTGTTGGCACAATGGGTGAAGGAAACAACCCTAAACAACACTGCTAAAACATAAGACTCAGCAAGGCATTTACACTATGATGTTTGTTTGGTGTTTAACATCGTACTCAAGAGTATTTCATCTATATGATGACTTACAAATCTTAATAATTTGTGTTGCCGGTGTATGGTTGAAAATCGGGAAGAAACCTCATAAAAACCACACCGCGAACTCCGCAGCCACCAGAACCCCCATCCCCATTTACTCAATGAGACATGGAACAACCCAACAACTGGGCTTCCTGGTGCCCCTAAGCACAGAGGTCATCATCATGGCCAACCAAAACTGACCACATATTCCAAGCCCTGGATACACTCCATTAAACCACAACAAATCAGCTGTGAATACACGTGAGCAAAAAAAGCTTCTGCAACAGCCATCATTTCTGATTGATATAGCAATTGATAAAACACAGGTGACTACACAAGATTAATTAACAATTCAGTTGTGTTATGCTGGATTAAAGATTAAAATCTAAATATTAATCAAACGAATGTTCCATATCATTTACAATGGACACAATTCCATTGAACTATTTGCTTTGAGTGTTATGTTGTATTCTAGAGTATCAATCTCAGATGATGAACAGATGTAAATACTGTTAACAATTCGGTGGGTTATTACCTTGTTCAGGCGATATGCTCCGTGATGGCCGAGACACCTGTGAAATATAGAATACATATTTTACATGGTAAAATTAAATTAAAGACTAAACTTCTGTACATCATGAACCAAAATAAAACTATGCAACTACTTGTACATTCTTCATTTCGCAGGATTTTATTTTATTAATTTATTTATTTGATTCGTGTTCAACGTCATACTCAAGAGTATTTCATCTATATGATGACTTTGCTTTGCCGGTGTATGGTGGAAAACAGAAAAGAAATGTTGTAAAAACCACCCCGCGAACTCTGTGAACACCGGAAAACTTTTCTTTTATACCTCAGGTACATGTACACAGGGGGAGTCGAACCTATTCCAGGTACAATGAAATGGACTCTGTAGTCTAATGCTCAACAACGGAGCCACGACGCGCCCCCTTTGACGATTTAAAGCCTGGGATATTGCAACTGTAACAGAATAATCGATACCATGTTAAACTGAAATGTTAATTCCAAAGTTTGTCCATCCTTGTTTTGCACAGAATCTTTTGCACGTGATGACAACCATTCTATGACTTTTTTGCAAGTTACATTTATATAGGCACATAAACCTACCTTAGGTTTTGGGGCTGTTGAATCATCTGGAATCACACCTTGAGTTATGAGCGCTTTCTTAAACTTCCTGACACAGGATTCCACAATAATATTCTCATCTACTAAGAACATCACAAAATCATAGGCTGCTTTATTTTGAGCCATCCTTTTACTTCTTCCATTACCCCGACCAATATATGTATAACCAGGGACTGTACACTGAGGGAAAAAAAATAATAAAAAGGATTTGAGTTTCAGCACCACGATAACGATTGATCGATTGATTGGTGTTTATGCCGTGCTTAAGGGTATTTCACTTATATGGCGGCAGTGTATTCCAACAAAACACGACTCTAACACAACCCAAAACTGTGAAGTCACTTAAGTGTTATCGCTCTTGGAAAGATAATATTCCTCTAGTGCTTAGTATGACAGCAATCTGTCATACTAATCTGGAAATATACTGCCCAGAGGGCACTATGACAATGTGATATGGACAGTTCTACAGAGCACTAAATTGTTAAAAAGTTGTCACATGTGGGACGGAATGTTGATATGAAATTATTAAAATCCTGCAAACTTGTAATTCTAAAGTAGTCTTTGGGCAAAGTCCATAAACACTCAATGACAATATAATTCAGTGACAGCTGAAATCAATAAATAGTGTCAAAATGGTATGTTTATGTAAGCCATCACGGCCCATCAGCTCCTTGGCTGGCTACGACTTTACAGGAAATCACAACAGCTGTTGAATAGTACAAGCACGAGCTTCAAAACTTTGACAGCTTGCAATGTGTAAAGCATTGGGATTAACTTTTGATGCACCCGGTGTGACTATATTTGCTAATAGTGGTTACAAATGATACTTGATATTAGAATAGTTCTTTGTTATAACAAAAACATGTTAACATTTGAGACAACAAAACAACGAAATACCCCCAAAATCTAAAACAAATATACTTTATGAGTAGCGTAATAAAATGTGTGCATCGCTCATAAAATAAGAGAAACTTGTGCCTTGGTTATTAAAATATTGAAATAAAGCGGAATGAAATCCGTTACACAATAGATTCAAAATAAAGATAAAAGAATCTAATCTTGTACACAATGCATACATTTTGTTGAAAAGAAAGAATTTTCACAAAACCAGGAACTGGATCAAACATCTGAATATTAAACAATCTTCAAACTAAATTGTTTTGTTTTTGTTAAATAAAGGTAAATGTACCTCAGATCTGAAGATTTTCTTATAAGGTGATCCCGCGGATTTGTAGGTGTATCTAGGTGTTCTGTTTAAAGTCTGACTCCACATATAAAGAAGCTGTTTTATGTCAGTCCCTGCACAGTTTATATCTGTCAAATAAAAACATGTTAGCAAATATTTTTCTTCTTTAAGGTTTATAACCATACTCACTAGTAACAAGGAAACCATACTCACTAGTAACAAGGAAACCATACTCACTAGTAACAAGGAAACCATACTCACTAGTAACAAGGAAACCATACTCACTAGTAACAAGGAAACCATACTCACTAGTAACAAGGAAACCATACTCACTAGTAACAA
>JAVFBZ010161469.1:0-16308 GCA_032466195.1 Katharina tunicata | reverse complement strand
CAACAACTAATTTACTATGTCATGTAGATAGACTAGTCAAATCAATTGATGCTAAGAAACAGGTAGACAGCATATATGTTGATCTGTCAAAGGCTTTCGACTGTGTAGACCATAATCTTTTATTGCACAAACTAAAATCGTTTGGGATACAAGAACTTAAATGTTTACCAGCATGGCTTTATAAAGGCAAGATCAACAACAACTAATTTACTATGTCATGTAGATAGACTAGTCAAATCAATTGATGCTAAGAAACAGGTAGACAGCATATATATGTTGATCTGTCAAAGGCTTTCGACTGTGTAGACCATAATCTTTTATTGCACAAACTAAAATCGTTTGGGGTACAAGGAAATGTGTACAATCTTATATAATCTTATTTTGATTGTAGATCCCATACAGTTGTTAATAATGGAAGTTCTTCGAGTAACATTGTGGTGCCCTCCGGGGTTACACATGGTTCTATTTTGGGACCATTTTTTCTTTGTTTTGTTTGTGAATGACCTACTCAATGTAACCATAGATAGTGTTCCGTCAATTTTTGCGGACGACTCAAAATTTAGTAAAGAGATTTCATGTGTTGGAGATTGTGAGAAGCTACAAGGGGATGTTTATCAGTTCACTGAATGGTGTAGGAAATGGAAACTCTCAATCAATGGTGATAAATCTTTTCAGATTACCTTCACCAACTAGAGAAAGCCAATACAGTATAAATATATTTTTAATGAATTAGAGCTTGTCCGCGCTAAGCAGGTTAAAAGATCTAGGAGTTATATTGAACGCAGATCTCAACTTCAGGAGTCGTATCGACAGTATTTGTAGTAAGTCATTCAAAGTGCTTGGCCTGTTGAAAAGAACGTGCAAATCTTTTTCGTCTGTATCGGCTTTGGAAAAATGTGTATATATCTTTAATAAGAAACAAACTTGAATATTGTTTGTCTGTTTGGGCACCTTTTTGTTATTATCGATTTTATAGAGAATACAAAAACATTTTATCAAATTTTTGTGTTTTAAGAATGGAATAATGTATGATGAAGTGGGTTATATTGATGCTTGTAATCTGTTTGATCTCCCACAACTGTCAAAAAGAAGGAACGTGAAGGACATGATGTGTTTACATGAGATATTATCTGATAAATACAATTGCCGATACCTTTTAAAGGGTGTATCTTTTCACGTGCAAAACAGAAAAACTAGAAATTCTGTGTTATTTCATGAACCTTATAGCAGGATAAATGTAAGAAAACACTTATTTCTGCCCAGAGCATTGAAAATGTATAATAATTTTACTCTGGACACAAAAATAAACATATTTTAATCTGCAACATATTTTAAAACAAATGTCTTTAGGCATTTTAATCAACAGTGAATGAATGTATAACAAACTTTTGTCTGACTTTATTTATTGTACCTGTTAACACCTCACCTGTGTATTGTTTATAGGGTTTATTGCAGCCTGTAATTAGACTTTTATAGTCTATTGGTTTCTTGTGAATAAATAAATACAATAAATAAAAAAACATACGCTGATACAAAGAGCAATAAGTAAGAAATGGAGTTTGACACAACTTTTAACAGAAGCAGGGCAATTAGAAGACACATCACTATAGGTTAGGGAAATGCAACCCAACGACGATAGAGTAGGGCTAGTTGCAAAAGTATACAAGCCGCATAAGCAAAACATGCAAATGACGATAAATACAAGAAAACAGCAAGATGTAATAGCAAACCATGTAATTATTGGGGCCAATAAGGTACTCATAAACAGGGACGAGATTGCCCAGCATATGGAAAAAAAAATGTAATAATTGTCAGAAATGGAATCATTTTGCAGTTCTATGTAAATCTGACACTAAACACGTCACATCGTAAAGCTTACAACAAAAAGCACCAATCTCTGAAAGTTCGTAAAATTAAGAAAACGATTGAACATGGATCAAACAGTTTTGCAGAGTGATCTCCCAGTGAAAGGTGAATTTCGAGCAATAGTACGTAATCCAACGTTGACACGCTGGCTAAATTTGGAGTAATTCGTGGCAGGATTATCTCACCACCGTTGATTAGTAAAGCTACACTAATTGAGCTAGGTATGATACAGATTAACCCAGAGGGATTACTTGCTACACCTTATAACTTAAAAATACCAGAACAAAATAAAGCTAAACTGGTTACTCAAAATAACAATAAGACAGACATACAAATCATACTTGACAAATAAAAACAAATATTTGAAGGTATATGCAGTATCAGAGACATTAGGAAACATAGGGACATACATGTACATTTAAATATGAAACCTGAAGCTGTTCCAGTGGTACAGAAACCCAGACCAGTACCATATTATCTACAAAAACCGTTACGGGAATGGATTGATCAGGGATTAGAAGAGGATATTTTTGAAGAGGTTCCTCCAGGTGAAACAATCAAGTGGTGTTCACCATTGGTTGTCCAACCAAAACCACGTTTCACCAACTGTTGCCAACTGATCAGTTAAAACCACATATGATACGAACAAGTTTTTATCTACGGATGCCAAACAAATGTATGGGGAGAACTAGAATTAGCCAAGCTCCGGTTGTCGAAGATTTAATGTACAAATCTCATGATTGTACAATTTTCTCCAAAATGGGTCTAAAACAAGGATATCATCAACTTACACCAAACTCAGAGTCAAGGATGGTAGCGACATTTAGCACTCCTTGAGAAAATTTTCGCCCGAACCGATTGATTTTTGGTGCAAAATCGTCACAAGATGTATTTGATGAAACCATGTACCGGATTTTGGGGATATTCCTTATTGTCTCAATCAGCGGGACGACATTCTTATAGGAGGGCGCCCAGCAGAAGAACATAACAAAATACTCCGAACTGTCCTACAGCGAACAGAAGTCTACGGTCTAACGTTCAACCGTTTCAAACCTCAATTTGGAGTGGATAATCTAGAATTTAAAGGTTATCGTTTCACAAGCAAATGATTGAAACCAGCGCCAGAAAAGGTAAAAGCAGTAAAGGAATGCCACACACCAAAGTCGAAAACAGCTGTTCGAAGTTTCTTAGGGATGGTTGGACACTTATCTAAGTTCATTCCAGAGTATGCGGTCATTACTTCTCCACTACGAGAACTGACACGGGAAGACACTACATTCAGATGGAGAGAACAAGAACAGACTGCGTTTCAGAAACTGAAAGACAGCTTAACAAATGAAACTACAATTGCTTATTTCAATCCAGCAACACAAATAATCGTGAAAGCTGACGCTAGTTTCCATGAAGGATTGTCAGCAGATCTTTCCAGGAAACAACTCAAGGTTTACAGCCAGTTCATTTTATTAGTAGATCTATGACGGACACTAAGAAGAGATAAATTCAAACAGAAAGAGACGCACTGGCAATCAGATGGGCGAAAACCAGATTCAGCATATACCTGCTTGGTGCTCCCAGATTTAAAACCATTACAGCACACAAACCTCTACTATCGTTATTCAACAAAGCTTCAGCAAAATTACCCCCTCGCATTGAGAAATGGATAATGGATATGCAAGACGTCGATTTTGAGCTGTTGTATGAACCTGGTCGTGATGAAGCAGATCCTCTCGATTTCTTATCCATACATCCACTACAATTGACAGGTAATGATAACACAGAAAAGGTAATTAAACACATCGCTATAAATGCAAATGCTATTGTTTTGGAAAGATTTAAACAAGAAACAGAAGCAGACGAACAATTAAAGAAAGTTGAAATGAGAATTCTGAAAGGAGACTGGGAAAAATACAAAAATAATCCAGACATTTATAGTTTCTACCTAATCAGACAAGAACTATGTAAAACAGAAGGACATCTTTTGAGGCTTAACAGAATTGTAATTCCGCGGATACTTCAATACAAAGTGATCAAAGCAGGAGATAGTTTAGGACATCTTGGGATAACAAAAACAAAACAATTACTTAGAGACAAATACTGGTTCCCTGCAATGAACACAATGATTGACAGCCATGTTTCGACATACAGTTAAGGCATATAAATAAATGTGCATACAATTTATCATTTGCATATTTTATATGTTCGGCTGACAAACCGTCATAACCGGAAGACTTATTTAACTTTCAGTCATTAACCAGATCTCGTACAACATTGGAGATGATATAGGAATTACATTAGTTGGCATTGATGCCCCACACAAGCTATTCAATACTTCATCTCTATGTTGTTTATTTTCGTTTACTGAGTTGAGGAGATCACAAAATGTGTTTTTCCAAAATGAAGATATATCAGCTTCCCCTGTGATTACCATCAATTCGATCTGGGAGTAAACAGCATGTACTATTACTCTTTATCACCACTTTCCAAAAAGCATCGTTAGAATAACCAGCCTTTGGACAACACTGTCGATAAAAGAGTCACAACCCTAATATACGTTTATATAAGTTCTTAGAATTTAGCAGAACTGACTTCAAACTAAAACTAAAAGAATCACTCAGTAACCAAACATAAACCAGATAAACCTCAACAATTTGGTCATTTCAACACCACTATATCTGTTTAACACATAATCTTGCAATACTTTGACCATGCCTTGGATATGTAAAACCTTTGCCAAGTCAACATTCTAGTCTTGGGCATTTTGTTCTCAACCGATTATGTAACACTTACCATTAATATCCATTGTACTACTTTGCCTTACTTCCGTTTCTATTATTTATCTTGAGCTTGGATTTTCAAGTCTGCATGCTTTTCTGTATGCTTTTCATCTGTACGCTTTTTATTTGTATGCTTTTCATCTACAAGTATATCATACTTAGCTTTGCTCATGTATTTGTATATTTACGGTTCCCTTTGAACACTGTTCTCATACATTGTTATTACTAGCTTACATATGATTCTCTCATTGTACTCTTTGCTTTAGCCATACACCTGACGATGAAGAAAGGTAATCTTCGAAAGCTCCTGAAACTATATTGCGGCTTTACCAGAATGTATAAAGTAGCTTTTGTTTATTGAGGATGTGAATTTATCCAGTACGGTAAGAGCTGTGGATACAGATTGTTAAACATCAAGGAGTACAGGAATGCCGCTGTGCAACTCAAGCTGTACCCGATATTCTACTCGGAAGCCATCGAATGTACTGCGAACATCATCTCGGACGTGATACGATCATCGCCATTATGACCGGAATCTTTTCACAGCCTGTGGGTTAAATATTGTGCATCAAAGCTCGATTACCCTTTGTTTTCTTACGTGTTAGTTGTCCATACGGCGGCGAACAAAATGTATGGTTTTCACGCATATTCCTACACCATACGGCCAAGCTTAGTTATGACAGTGAAATAACGAGAAATCACGCGAGGTTTTGCCGATTGTGCAATAAATACTACAAGATGTCTCTTGAAATAAAAAAAAAAATTGAAAAAAATCTAAAGCTACGATGTGGCGAGACAATGATATAAAACAGTTTTATTATAATTTACTGTAAAACTAAAAATCTTACAAGGCATTCAGTTAGCGAGCAATCGACAAAACCTCGCGTGATTTCTCGTTATTGCGCTGTCATCACTAAGTGCGCAGTACATTCGATGACTTCCGACAGTCTAAAATAGAGAATCAAATCATTATCCCGGCCGACGAGTCTTTGACTTAAAGTTAATGACCGGTCATATTGTTGTTTACCTAGACAGAGATATCTGTTTTTGCTGTTTGGAGTAGGGAGTAGGTTTATGACTGATTAGATGGCACTGCGTCACGATCTTATATATATTTTTTTCTGTCTGTTACAGACTTCAAAATGAATCGGCCCCTTGATACTTTTTTCTTTGTTTAATTTTAAATAAGTTGGTAGTAAAATTTAGACGATTCATTCTCCAGCGCACTTTTTAAGGAAACATTACTACAACAACAACAAGGATGGCCTGTCATTACATTAGTGTTTGTATTCATCTCAGTATTTAGAAAGGTACGAGTCTATTTTAGTATGGACTTCCGATCTTTTATAAACTGGCGGGTTCGAGGCAGCATAGTCTTGTTGACATTCAGTTCGACTGACCGAACTAGGTTCAGTGTTACAAAATGATTTCATCTTGTCTTTACAAATTAAGAGGCTTTATCGTGCTTTGGAGGCAAACGCTGTATTCTTTCAGTCCGTGTCCCCTTTGACAAGTCATCTTCAAGCTTTGGATGTTGAAAGCTGACATGGCTTCCTTCTTCTAACTTCAGAAACAAACCTTTGAAAGCCGGAAGAAGAAAATGTCTACACCCTTTCCAACTTTCAAACTTTTCCGCACACAGGTTAAGCTGAAAACCTTATCGTCGCGTCCCGATTCTCGTCCTTTATCTACAATATTGGCACATTTGAATAGCCGAAGACGTTTTAATTACGTGAATGCTTCCAGCTTTAAGCATTTCCCATTTTACGACTTTGAATCTGGTTTACGGCAAAACTTGGCCACTGAAGACCGCATAAGTTTACTTATACCTAAACTAATGACACAAAATTAATCAATTTTTTTTGGATATACGTGTGTTCTATGCTTAGGTGGTGAAGAACGGAACACCCTAAGCCTCAGAAGGAGACTATGATGGTGGGTATACTATATTTCTGCCCTGTGGTGAGCCATGGACTATGCACCATAGCTCGAAGCGAGCCAAGGAACAATACAGATTTAATAGGACACTCCTTTCGGCGACCCAATCGGTGCTTGAAACGACCTTAAGTATGTCGAGAGCCTTCGTGCAATTATCCATTAGAGCTTAATGTGGGGGATAAATAATAGTTTACTATCAAATATAATCCCCAATATATCAGAATGGATATCATCATTCCCAATACTTGGACTCTTTCACTATATTGATGGATAGACTTGGCTTACAGGTATTGATAAACAATAATTTTCCTGTCAAGTTTTGTGGGCCTTAGTTTGGACCAAAATAAGGTGAATCCAATCTAAATTAGATGACACCGAAAGTGTGACTGGAATCTGTCTTGAGTTTTATAATGTAGATTCTGAGACTCGGAGGAAACTAAAGTGGCATTTGTCACAGTGTCAGCTTTCGTTTGGCACACAGATGAAAACAAAACAAAAACAGCTGCAGGAAATGTATAGTTTCCGCGAATGTCAGAATAAATAACAAGAAATAACAGTTTGAAGCATTGTCCCTTGCAACAACAATACATTCTTTACTTGTTGTGTGTATATCGAAGAAAAATAACTACTTTTTGATGCAAATGTTTTTCGACAGTTTGTTCAGGTCAATTTAGTTTGTCATTAATGAACAGGAAATTTAGACCGTAATGTTTTATTATACATACATGTGTCTGTTCTCTGGCATTGTTAGATGATTACATTATCAACCAGCAGCCTCCATCGCGGTGAATTATTAGTGCTTGGAATACTGACATAATGAAAATAAACCATTATTAATGAGCCATTATTCCAGGGATGCTTTACCTATTAACATTACCAATATTGTGGTCAAAGCACATTTACGTACAATCAGAGTCGAGTTTGTTGTCGCGATTCAAAGAGACAATAAGTAGGTCCACAGTGCGCGATACATCACGGTGTATCAGCTCGAGTTGTCTCAAAGGAGCTCGAATGATATTTAACCAGGAACGCAGGGATTTTTTAAATATATTAATACGCGAAGTGTATTTTGCATTCATTTCTCCTTTTTATTATTTATTTTTTGCAATAAAATTTATTATTCCAAACTGTACACATTAAGGCATTTGCTTATGCGTGCACATACCTTGGAGACATATATGAGTTAAACAGCAGTTAACAAAGATATTTACATTTTCATCCTCTAGCTTTGAACCAATATAAATTATCGACATAATGTATATATTACAATATGGATAAAAAAAATCAGGACGATGGCGGTCAAGTGTGTTCGCCTAGCAGCTGACCTGCTCGGAAACATGAACCATGCAGGTGGAAATCAAGTAAATCTGTCGAAATAAAGTATAAATTTGTGCACTGCGTTCACAATATTTATGTTCTGGTCATTGGAGTTTTCAGAAGAGCCATACAACAGGAGTGTCGTTGAGATATCACTAGTGTATCCACACTGGTGAATATCAGTGACAAAATATTGTCTTTAGCAAAAATATATTTCTGACAACTAAGAAATAAGTGACCCGCTGTTTGTGAATGATAGCCACAGGTACAACATGGCAAATCCGTAAGGAAGTTTTTGAAAAGGTCATCATTAAGATCACTACATCCATTCCATAAACGGCAAGGAAAAATATTTGCTATCCTTTCACCGTGGAATACCAACTGGGAGTTTTATTTACCGGTATTATTTTCAATATTTTTCCTCTTAATTAAGACAGATCTGAGAGGAATTTGATATTATTAGCTAGAACATTCGAGGTACGCAAGGTTTCTGGGAAGAAAGATTTTGAAACGGCTACAGTTTTACAAAATAGGTAGTTAGCGTGTTGCTGGTTCTCGGGGGATATGGATTCCTCACAGCAACCGGTGCTGGTAACTAGTTTCGTAAATTTAAATTGGTATCATCGCAACATTATTGTTTATGAAAGGCTGTAAAACGATGGACTTTGTGAAAGAGTGCGGAATCCTGACTTGCAACTTAGTTAATCCCGTAATAATACGTAAACGCTACTGTTGTAATTGCTCAATTGTATTTAGTTGCTGTTCTGTCAGAATATCCCAAACAGTATCCGTGTATTCGAATGAATGTTATACCTTCTAGTGTTTTCTACCATAATGCCAACGGGAATCCAATGTAGGGGGCGCTGAGGTAATGTAAACAAAGCATTGGAAAAAGTCTCGGTTTCAGAGGATGTAGATATAGGAAAATATCCCACGGCTTCAAATCACGCGGGTCTGAGCTAAAGGTATATGATAAAAGGTATTAATGAATAACCATTAAGTTTGTTTACATACGAACATTATGCTACAATATACACTTTTACCAGTGATTATCGCTTTCGACCTCACATTTCGTAGGCTGGAACGCTTTAAACGTAACTAGTTTAGCTGATGTAAATATTGGCGACCACACGGATTCTCTGTTTTCACGAATTGATTATAAATGGAACATAACATCACTCTGTATATTGACAATGATAATGCTCTAGTGTTAAATGTAAATGCCCAAGCACACAGTTTGAATGCGCATGTATGAGAGTGTTGTCATGCGATTACACTGTTTAATTGTTTTGGTATAAGAGTTTCATCTTTCGAATACACTGTGTGAATGTTTTGGCAGGTTTGACGATGCGAGTATACAGTTTTAATGTACTGTTATAAGAGTTATCATGTGAGTATACAGTTTGAATGAACTGTTATAAGAGTTATCATGCGAGTACACACTTTGAATGTACTGTTATGAGAATCTTATCATGCGAGTACACGGTTTTAATGTACTGTTATAAGAGTTATCATGTTAGTACACCGTTTGAATGTACTGTTATAAGAGTTATCATGCTAGAAGACAGATTGAATGTACTGTTATAAGAGTTATCATGCGAGTACACAGTTTGAATGTACTGTTATGAGAATCTTATCATGCGAGTACACAGTTTGAATGTACTGTTATAAGAGCTATCAAGCGAGCACACTGTTTGAATGTACTGTTATAAGAGTTATCATGCTAGTACACAGATTGAATGTACTGTTAAAATAGTTATCATGCGAGTACACAGTTTGAATGTACTGTTATGATAATCTGATCATGCGATTACATAGTTTTAATGTACTGTTATTAGAGTTATCATGCAAGTACACAGTTTGAATGTACTGTTATGAGAGTTATCATGCGACTCCACTGTTTCATTGTTCTAGTATAAGAGTTTTGTGATGCGAGTAAACAGTTTGAATGTACTGTTATGCGAGTTATCATGCAACTACACTGTTTCAATGTTCTGGTGTAAGAGTTTTGTGATGCGAGTACACAGTTTGAATGTACTGTTATCCGAGTTATCATGCGACTACACTGTTTCAATTTTCTGATATAAAAGTTTTGTGATGCGAGGTCACAGTTTGAATGTACTGTTATGCGAGTTATAATGAGACTACACTGTTTCAATGTCTGGTAAAAGAGCTTTGTAATGCGAGTTCATTTTTTGAATGTACTATTATGCGAGTTGTCATGCGACTACACCATTTAAATGAAATGTTAAGAGTACACAGTTTGAATGTACTGTTATGAGGGTATTTTGATGTAATTGCACAATTCGAATGTACTGTTATGAGAGTTACCATGCGAGCACACAGTTTGAATGTACTGTTAAGGGAGTTATCATTCGACTACACTGTTTCAATGTTGTTATAAGAGTTTTACCATGTGAGTACACAGCCTAAATGTCAGAGTTATCATGCGAGTACACAGTTTGAATGTACTGTTATAAGAGTTATCATGCAAGTACATTATTTAAATGTACTTGTATGATATTTATATTATGCTGTAAGTATTATTAAATGACAGCAACGGGTTAAAAAAAACTGACTTTGCTAAAGGGTTGCAAGAAATTACCACCTTGGCTTATTATAAACGAACTGTTTTCTTTATATGTTCATCTCATCAGGACACAAAATTGAAGTTTATATTTTTCATGACGTGCAAAAATTATGTCACACAGATTCAGAGAAGACGTTGTGTTCGCATGGATAATATATTGCGGCTTTATTATGCCAACATCGGTTAAACATGTGGTTTTGTATGTTTAGATGACAATGACATAATAGAGCGGCGAGAGGCTGGGTGGGATCATCCTGTGCCCTGGTGTTCTTCCAGTAAAGGGTCACTTCGATTTGTTGAAGTGTCCTGTTTTTCGTACATTTTTCTTCTTTCTGTAAATGTATTGTGGTGTTTTCGTTTAGGGTGGATTCCTGTGTCCATTGGGATGGCACGCCGTCATATGAGTGAAATAACCTTAAGTACGGCGTAGATCCCAATCAAACAAACACATATACTAGAGGCAAAATATATAATCTAATCAAACATGAGTTCCTTGTTCGGCGATTCTTATATACTACATGTGTGTTACTCGACAACGATCTGTGGAACAACTGGCTTCCAAGAGTATGCGATTACAATCCCGTCGTAGATAAGATAAATGTGTTACCTTTGATGACAATGTATCGCGATTGACGATGACCGCAATTTTTACGACAATCTACCGAATTCCAGTACATTAGAAAGAGCTTCTAATTATCAATCACGTTTACAACAAAATGTTTTAATAAAATGGGTCTCTAAATTTAGCTTTTTTTTAATACCAAGGCGTCTCTGTCCATAGCTTTTGACTACTCCGAATAACTTCCGCTAAGAATGTAAGATAAATAAACCAGTGTTTAAGGAAAGTAAACACTTCACCAACGAACGCCGAAAGATCGATATAACAAATGGCTCCAATTAACCTAATTTTCGCCCCAAGAATAATCTGGACTAAAATATCGATCAAGCGGAAGATAATGTTTGGTCGTATAAAGAAAACGGATTTTAGCATCCGTGACAACATTAGACAATGATGACCTTGCTAATGGAGAAGATATGCAAAGCTTTAGACATCTACAGCGTATAAATGGTTGTGATGTACCGTTGATGGAAGAGCAAGCATTATGGCGTGCCTAAGAGATTCACGCCATACTCAGGAGGTTCATTTGTATTTACTTGATTGTGGTGTCTGCTTCCGGTATGGTTTGGATTGACCGATTGACTGGTGTTAACATGGAAGTAAAGCAGCTTTGTTTCCATTGTGTTAAACTCCTTTTTTTTATCAATCAGAAACTACTGGAATTTAAATCCTCTTCATTGTATCTCTATATTCAAACTTTCACTCTCCTTTCACAGCTCTTCCAAATATACACCCAGTTCACCCCATTTACTGATTTATTCATCAATTTTTTCAACCATAATTTCATTGTAATTTTGGCCACTATAAAACTAGATTAACCGCTCAGCTTAGATAATAATGAACGGCATTAAACGGCCTCTGCCATGTTATAAATTTGAACGAAGGAAGAAACATCTACGACTGACCTCAGCAAGAATGAACCCAAGTTTAACTGACAATTATACTAACAACTACTGTGGCTGCCACGCCTTTACTAAAACGCTGTAAAGCGTGTGTTACAATAACGCCAGCGTTAACGACGATTAATTAGAAACAGTAAAGAATATGAACTTACCGGTAAAAGCTAACTGCTCAATGGCATGACAGGAAATGAATATCTGGCAAGCCATGCGCACAATGAAGTTTTTCGCTTTTTCGTGTTTTCGCTTTTTCGGTTTAGTTAACAGACGGAAATGTGAAAATCTACCATGGCACAATTGATGCGTTTTTTTCACTTTTTCGCTTTTTCGTGTTTTCGCGTTTTCGCTTTTTCGCTTTTTCGGGTTCTCGTGTTTTCGCATTTTCGCATTTTCGCTTTTTCGTGTTTTCGCTTTTTCATTTTTTCGTATGTTCACATTTTCGCTTTTTCGCGTTGGTAAACCGAGAGAAAGGTGAAAATATGCCAAGGCACAAATCAGCCACCATACATAACAGCTTATATCTTAAAGCATTTTATATGAATGACAAAACATTCAAGCTACAGTACGATCCACATCAAAACGGAAGGTTTACCCGTTAACTAACGGATCTTTTACGCAACTCTAACGCATACCTAGCGGATAGTTAACGCGTGTTTTCGCGTGAACGGCCGTCTGTGTAGCGACCGCATCACTGGACTGTTGTAGAGAAAGTATTGGCTAGCAGTTTAAATAACAATGTATAATATTACCTGCAAGTTGGGAGTTTGTCCGTGTGGGTTGATGTCACCTGCTCAATTTCTGTGTTTCATTTAAATATGTTTAACTCCTGCGGGTGTGGCTTAGTTTCATGTGGATAAAATAAAGACAGTTATTGTTGGTCCAGGAAATAAACGGCTTTCTGTAAATTTGCTGATTATTATTCAGGCGTAAATGGAGTCGGCGCCACAGGTTGTCTACTTGACAAAGATGATCACCCATCAGGCGGAGGAAACTCCATCGGACTATTATGTCATTATAAAGTCTTTGTTTCTATTTGGTATTTGAGGCCGGTTATAACATATAATGATTAATGGTTAATGCCGTGGCCAAGGTTAATTCACTGATATGATGGCGGTGTGATCCAACAACAAATTCACTGATAGGATGGCGGTATAATCCAACAGCAAATTTACTAATATGATAGCGGTATAATCTAACAGCAAATTAACTAATTAGATGGCGCTGTAATCCAACAGCAAATTCACTAATATGATGGCGCTGTAATCCAACAGCAAATTCACTAATATGATGGCGCTGTAATCCAACAGAAAATTCACTAATATGATGGCGGTGTAATCCAACAGAAAATTCACTAATAAGATGGCGGTGTAACCCAACAGCAACTTCACTAATATGATGGCGGTGTAACCCAATAGCAAATTCACTTATATGATGGCGGTGTAATCCAACAGCAAATTCACTTATATGATGACGGCATAATCCAACAGCAAATTCACTAATTAGATGGCGGTGTAATCCAACAGCAAATTCACTCATATGATGGCCGTGTAATCCAAGAGCAAATTCACTAATATGATGGGGCTGTAATCCATCAGAAAATTCACTAATATGATGAAGGTACAACCCAACAGCAAATTCACTTATATGGTTGTGGTGTCATCCAACAGAAAATTCCCTAATATGATGGCAGTGTAATCCAACAGTAAATTCACTAATATGATGGCGGTATAATCCAACAGCAAATTCACTAATATGATGGCGGTGTAATGCAACAGCAAATTCACTAATATGATGGCGGTATAATCCAACTGCAAATTCACTTATTAGATGGCGGTGTAATCCAACAGCAAATTCACTCATAAGATGGCCGTGTTATACAAGAGCAAATTCACCAATATGATGGCGGTGTAATCCAATAGCAAATTCACTCATATGACGGCGGTGTAACCCAATAGCAAATTCACTTATATGATGGCGCTGTAATCCAACAGAAAATTCACTAATATGATGGCGTTGTAATCCAACAGCAATTTCACTAATATGATGGCGGTGTAATCCAACAGAAAATTCACTAATATGATGGCGTTGTAACCCAACAGAAAATTCACTAATATGATGGCGGTGTAATCCAAGAGAAAATTCACTAATATGATGGCGCTGTAATCCAACAGAAAATTCAATTATATGATGGCGGTGTAATCCAACAACAAATTCATTAATATGATGGCGGTGTATAAATCCAACAGCAAATAACCGAAACTAACGCAAACACATAAAGTATTTTACCATGTATAGTAGAAATAATGTTCCTCCAGTGGTAAGTAATTGCAGCATGACAAGGCTTAGAACACTGTCATTTGCAAAAGTCATGTAAATGTTTATTTAAGGCAATGGTAATTTGCCATTGTAAGTTTGGTACAAAGATTGATTGAATGATTGATTAGTAAGTATGAAAACGACGTACAAGTGTCTTGTTTAAGCGGCATTTAGAACCTAGCCACATAACAAAAACTTGACCAAGATGGATTTCCACCAGGGGATCTAACACAATATTGTCTTGCTTATCAGTATACCAGAGGTTGAAAATCCATCTGTGTCATGTTTTTATGACGTAGAAGTGGTAGTTTGGTGACCTTACTCTTATATTCAAACTTGATATGTTGACGTAAAATATGATGAACAAACACACAATCAAAAAAATCCTTAGGTAGACGACCTGTCATTCCCATGTCTGGGCTTTTTAAACTCCCATGTTCCCACGTTCTGGCATAAGCCTTCCGTAATTCAAAGCATACTGGTCATTTAGGGGGGCCCTCAATTAAGCAGTTTCGATATTGGGTTTTATATGCATCTTTAAGTACTGAGGAAAAAAACTATAATTGTAATTACATTATTCATCTTGCTTTTAAGTACTTAAAATGAATATATACTTTCTAATTTTATGAGACCATCTGAAGTTTTTTTTAAATAAGGGGTCTTAAAGCTTTATATAGCTTAGGGCTCCACCAAGTCTTAATCTGGCATGTGATACGTATAACGCTTTCCCTGATGCACAACAGCAAAGATAGATAAATAAATAAATAAACAAATCAATAAATAAACACATTCCCAATCGATATAATTTTCTTCTGTTATGTATCATCAGTATCAGAGTTCAAAATGTTAAGTTTTGTGCAGATTTCGATAATACTAGGGTCAGAGTCCTTGGATATAGCGAGGTAAATATTTCACATTTTATTGTGATTAGACGAGATTTGCGATAATTAATCTCTTTCGCTGCTGTAAAACAATGTTCTCTTTGAGAGTATTCCATTAAAGTAGTAATACTTAAACGCTTTTCAAAGGAGAATTTCTACTCGATAGACAACACTCGATTCGCCATACAAGGGCTCAGTCGGAAATCATTAGAGACTGGGCCTGTTAATTGTTCTGCCAAGGAGCAGCTGATCAGTGACAATCATGTAACAAATAAATCTACATGTTTATGTTGTTTTTGCTTTATGTGTTTTTTTCACATACACTTTTAAGGTTAAAAATGCTGGACCTTATGAGCAGGTGCTCAAATAGCCTCTAATTCTACCTTGACATTTTATTTACAGAACTATATTCGTTTTTGTTGTATTGGTCAAGGATAGAATGATACTCATCTCATAAACTTGGTAAAATCAATCCATAAAGATCTATATCGCTGGTTCGGATTGACAGTCTGATTTGTTCGCTTTGTTTTGATCTTCTTTGTTCCCCACAGCGAGGCTTTCCCACATACTCGTCTGAAGCTACATTCTATTATCAAGACAAAGGCAACCCATTGGGCGTGTGATTTGCCACCTGTGGGTTTCATTCCGACAATATCATTATCGTTAGCAATAGCAAATGTTGTATTACTTTGTAGCTTGGTTATAAGCAATTTATCAGTTACAATTCAACGGCGACTAGATTGGGAATTAAATTTACATTCACGTACAGTGAAGAGGACTCCGTATTTCAATGCTCAACCATGGAGCCACGGCGAGGCCCGCTGTGGCCTTTTGTAAGGCTTAGGCTTAAACATCAGCTCTGGAGTATTTTGCTGGTTTAATATATGTTAAAAGCTAATGGTATCCATAGGTTTTTTGAATCATCCAGTGCTGGTGTATGGTCGTTTTATCATCACATTCCTGCATTCACCATTTCCAGCTGCCATATGAGTGAAATAACCTTAAGTACGGTGTAAAACTCCAATCAAACAAACAATCAATCATACTTCAGATACTAGGGCGATCACACGCAACATGAACCATTAGTTAACACATGAACACATGAACA
>JAVFBZ010161458.1:0-17688 GCA_032466195.1 Katharina tunicata | reverse complement strand
CATCCATCAAATCAAACTGTTCACCAAATTTTCAATACCATCTATCCATCAAATCAAACTGTTCACCAAGTTTTCAATACTATCCATCCATCAAATCAAACTGTTCACCAAGTTTTCAATACCATCCATCCATCAAATCAAACTGTTCGCCAAATTTTCAATACCATCTATCCATCAAATCAAACTGTTCACCAAGTTTTCAAGATAATCCAACCATCAAATCAAACTGTTCACCAAGTTTTCAATATACCATCCATCCATCAAATCAAACTGTTAACCAAGTTTTCAATACTATCCATCTATCAAATCAAACTGTTCACCAAGTTTTCAAGATAATCCAACCAACAAAACTTTTAACACGATATTAAACATTCACCAAGCACCTATCAAATTGAAATGACTACCAAGTTTTCAAGATAACCCACCTATCAACGCCAAATGTTTACTGACACATTTCTAGGCTGCTCACAAGGACCAGAAGACCAAAATCGCAGCTCCGAGAATCGACAAGATAAACATGTTTATTTACTATTTTTCGGTTTATTAAACCATGGTCGGAAATTAACAGATATATATATATTATATATATAATACAACAAATCTCTCAAAGACCTCTTGGTTAAGACGAAACTCCCTTCTGTATCAGATAAGCCCTCATCTTCAATTGGTCTACTAATGGGTTTACTAACTCTAAACGATACATTTTTCAGGTTTTGCTTTAATCCAAACCTATTATCTATGTGTGTTACATATTCGCCATATATTTATCTTTTCTCGAGATGAGCCTTTAGGTTATCCAGAACTACTCGAGAATCAGGTCTATCTAGAAACTTGTCTCTGAGAATGATCTAGAACATGAGATAATTTATCGACTTGAATTAGTCGATATCCCTGTGCCAGTGTGATTACTCTTGACACAAATATATATAATACCAGAAGTCCATTAACTAGAAGTGTAAAACCTCGTATTCAGTAGTGTAGGCGGCATTGTTTCCATCGCCCACGTTATAAGAGATATGGTGACGTCGACTGTATGATATTGCTGTGGGTTATTAAAATTCTCTACATTGCGATACCTGAGTAGAAATGTTTCTACCTGGGTATAAATATTAATACCTGGGTTGAAATATTTCTACCTAGGTGGAAATGTTTCTACCTGGGTTTAATTAGAAAAAACATATCCATGTCCTCTATGGGCCACAGTAGGTATCATTATAAAATAAACTTAAATAATCATTATAAAATAAACATAGACAGATCTTGGAAGCCGTTGTTAATTTGAGGCTTGATGTACATAATGGCTATATACAGACATGACATTTAACCGATTGTCACATCTCTGTGATGTGGGTAAACGTGCTATGTTACAAACTGCAAACACAAGACAAGAAAATCAGCCTAATCGAATGCAATTTGCCCTAAAAAAAACAACAACCCATAGTTGCATGTTATGTGACTATCGGTTTTTTCTTTAGGGCAAATTGCATTCGTCTGGGCTGATTTTCTTGTCTTGTGTTTGCAGTTTGTAACATAGCACGTTTACCCACATCACAGAGATGTGACAATCGGTTAAATGTCATGTCTGTATATAGCCATTATGTACATCAAGCCTCAAATTAACAACGGCTTCCAAGATCTGTCTATGTTTATTTTATAATGATTATTTAAGTTTATTTTATAATGATGTGGCATTCGGAGTTGGTCGCGATACGCGATTAGAATATCTTCAAGTGACATAATGTACATAAACATATAGAGTTTTGGCGGCCATTCCCTTCCATATGTGGTATAACATCTGTAATTCTGTATTATAGATATAGTTTAGATCTTCAATAAATAGGAAGGTCACTTAAACAAAACTAAAATCAATTATTACAAATTGCCCTGCCATAATAAAAACAACAGGCTCTGAACAAAGACCATCATATAAGCTGTGGAACTAAGACTTAAATATACCTTTATATGCCTACAGCGGCCGGGTGTTTGACGGGAACCGCCGGTGTCCTGCGAGGTTCGGGCTGTCTTGCTGGCGGTTTCCTTCATCCAGACTGGCTCGCTGTCGAATGTGCTTTTTGTGTATTTTCCGATGTTAGACAAACAAGACTATGTCCCAAGTACAAGTTCACTGGCCCTGGATAGAACCAAGAAAACCCACGACCTCCCGCTGGTATATATAGCTGGCAGACCAATTAGTCCGACCAAGGGTTCGAACTTGTTAAGAGGTGCGGGGGATCTTCGGACCAGAGGCGTAGGCCTACGCTGAAGAAGTGTGCGCTCTGGACCACTTCGACACGGAATGACATCAACTTAGAAACTCTCTTTCGAGAAGAAGGAAACGATCAAATTGAACTACTGAAATCAAATGTATGGTTGACTTTTCATCTTAGATTTGTTGCAGTGACCATGTCACTGGAGTAAATGTACATTAAAATGTTGTGGACCACATAAATAACTTTATTGTGTACATTTGTACAGATTCTGTTTTGCAAGGGGTAAATTTTGAGTAATTTGGGTTATTTGTATCTGCCAGAAATACATAAATAAATCATGGAACAAACATACCACATATACATTTTACTTACAGTACTTTCATTTAAGTGGCTTTCATTGGAAAACGAAAAAACCTACAAAAATGTAATAGCAGCTTTGTTAACAAATTGGTATTCGAAACAATGGTTGAACAACTATATATATAAAGCCAAGCGTATCTAGCGACTGTTGGCAATTTTCTTCGGCTAATTTGCTGCCGATTGTTTTCGACGAGTGGCCACTGATAGGTGGGAAACTTGGTAATACATTGCAGTCGAGAAGAATATGTTTCACTTTGCTGCGATCGTCGACAACTGTTTGCACCAAGTTGCTTCAATATGCGCTCATATGCGACTGATCACAGGTATTTGTCACAGATATGGAGAATTTTTAACTGAAGAACATGTACGATTCGAATAAGAGTTCCTGAGCTCTTCGACACAAATCAATTGTGTTTTTAGTTAAATATTCCTTGTGCTGAAAGGGTAATTTCATATCAGGTATGAAACGTGTTGACTCATTCGTTGTAATATTGCTGCATGGGTGTATCCACAAATGTGCAACTAATAAAACGGCTGATTAGGAAAAAATATCATAAAAAAAATCGGAATCAAAGGTTTGCATATGATTAGTAAGTAAAAATGTTTCAATGGTTCGTGCATATATACATGTATATTCTCTGTCTTTTTGTCCCCTTCAAGGAATACAGAGAGAGACACGCTGTGCCGTTTCTGCTGATTTAAACACTTTCGACTAGATGTTGTAAAGTTTTGGTGCAGCGATTAAAAGAATTGATAGCGCAATTTTCACTTGTTTATCACATTCTCCGTGTATCTGTATGGGTTAGCTTCCTATTTCGTGTTGTATATAAATTAGCTAAGAGACTGTACTGAAAGATAAGACCAAGTTATCTTTGCAATATAAATCATTTAGGATAAACAGGTAACGAAAACATTCTATAGTTCAATACGGTGTTCATGGTGAGTCTTTGGTGACGTGTTACACAGATTAAAAATTACAATTTGACGTTGACAATCGAGCATGTAAATCGAGTACCACCTATTTATTTAATATTATTCCATTATCTGTCCTTGTCTTTCGTACGGCAACCTTATCTGGGCAAACACATATCATTCTCATCTCAAACCGCTTCATCATCTCCAGAAACCTGCAATTAGTGCAATAACCCTCTCTCCTAGGTTTGAGCACACCATCCCTCTATTTCGTAATCTTCAAATCATACCTTTAACTTATATAAATACTTATTCCCCTTTGATTACTGCCCACAAATTTGTCTATTATCCTGATCAAATTCCTGAAAGTTTTCAAGGCTATCTAATAAAACCGCGTGATATTAATCAACACAACACAAATCTGAACTTCCATTGACCGTAACTTAAATGTGCATGTGCTCAGGAATGGAACAAACTGTCAACAGCACTGCGCATGATTAATTCCAAATCTCTGTTTAAATCTCAACTTATATCTTCTTTTATTCAGATTCTCTGATAGACCTTTATATTGCAACATATTGGTTCTTATATCAATCGGGATAGATCAAGCTCGAATAAGCTTTATTCGCGCCATACTATGTACCTCTGTAAAAAAAAAAATGCCTAAAACATTTCTCAATAATTTCTTAAATCATTCAATTGTACAATGTATTTCACTCATGGAAAAATAAAAATTAAACAATCAATCAATATTTCAAATTCGTTGTCGTCGGTAGGAAATGAAAAGTATCCAGGGTCATTTAGGATAATTAGGTTGAAACACATATTTTCTAAATTTAAAGTGTTCATTAAAGAAGTAGGATAGCATGTATTTAACGTACTAGTCCTTGATTCGAGTGCAGAAACATTCGTAGATTTAAATTGCTGTTTAAGCACCATTATATTTATGATACCGTCGCTTCGGGTTTCTTCTAATTTAATTATACCTGAAGTATTTCGTTCCGTGCTGAATCCAGCTTACAATAGAATAAAATCATATAGCGCATGGTTATCCGACCTTTAGCAGAAGTTGCAGAACGGTCCGTTGTTTTATGGTCGGTGTCATCCTCGTAGTGTATTCCGCAACTCTATAAATAAGAAAACTTATTTATTTTATATGATTCCATTATCTATCCTTGTCCTTCGTACGGCAACATTATCTGGGCAAACACATATCATTCTCATCTCAAACAGTTGAAAATGAACGGTTGACAAAGACAGACTTCTACTTGAAAGATATTGATAGTTGAATTAGAAGTAAAATATTGCATCATGTTGATTGACAAGGCAAGGCTACCACCAACGTTTGGCATTTCATGAGCCACATATATAGAGGTCCACATATACTATTGCGATAAGTTGGCTCATTATGAAAGATTGCGTTCCCTTGTATATCCCTCGTTATTTTGAAGTCCTTGTTGTGAGCTAGGAAATTTATTGTTCCACATATATTTTCATTGTGCATTATCATTTCATTATGACCTTATTACACATGAAGACCGTTTCGTTGTCGTATATAGTGGGATATTGATATTTACTGTGTCATATGGGTTATTGGAAGAGAAAATACAGCGTGTATCATCAGTCAAAAAAGAAGTTGCAGAGTGCTGGTAAATTTAGAAATGTAATTTCTTTAAAGAAGGAAAAGGATACGTCTCTAAGAAAGATAGCTTTCAATTCAACCTGTGGATAAGCCATCGAAACCATAAAAAAAAAAATTTCTACGTTTTCTACGTAGGATGTGATGTTTAACCGTATCAAATGCCTTTGGTAGATCCAAAAACACTGCGGCACTAAATAACTTATCTCCCTTGTCTCTAATAAGTTGATCGTATATAATGAACAAACTGCAAATGAAGTTGAATTGTTTGCTCTGAAGCAAAACTGATTTTGGTCTATAATATTATTAGAGTCAAGATAAGTATTAATAGAGCTAAAGATTTTACTCAGGCACGGCAAAACGGATATTGGACGATTATTGGCGAAAATGTTGTGCTGGTCAGATTTAAAAATAGGCGTCACTTTAGCAGATTGCAAACAATCTGGGAAAATAACAGTTGTAAAAGATAAGTTGAAAATATGAGTTGATGGTGTAGAGCCTGGGATGTAGGCCTACAGGCCATCCAAGCCGGCTGCAGCAGTTGATTTTAGATCAGAGATATTTCGACATCGGAATATGCTACGGGGTTGAGATGGAATCCACTGGGATACGGGCTGTCGAGATATTTAAAAAAATGTGACCCGCCCAGTGGAATGTTTTAATCAAGCTCTGTAGCTATGGAAGAAAAGTATATTTGTTAAATCTATTAGCAATATCCTCGCTTTCATCAATCGACACACCATTTATATAAAAGGAGAAAACAGGCTGTCTGTGTTTATTTCTGCTCATTAACTGATTAAAAACCCTCCAGGTATTGTTATATCATTGTTATGTTTATTAAATTGATTCACAAAGTAGGTCTTCCTAGATAAACGAAGTGTTTTATTTATCTGATTCCTGTAGAACCGGTAATGTTTTCCGGCGGAGTGATCGCTGCCCTTCAGTTGTTCTCGATAAAGCGTTTTTTTTTTTTAAATATGAAATTTAAAAGAGCGGATGTAACCCAAGGGCGGATGGTCTTGGTTTTTTCTCCCGGAAACAAATGTAAGGGGAAAACACTCATTATACGTTATATGTAAATGGAATGAAATGTATCACAAAAAAAGCTCTTATCACAAAAAAGGTTTTTGTGGCATCCTCAGTTTCCTCCAAAACAAATCTGTATCTTGACTTTTAACAGCAAAATGTTTTTTTTCTTTTGAAGATATTTGCGATATGTTAAAGGTTTACTTGGTACCATTTTGATTGGATCAGCATCGATGACACGAATAATAGGAAAATGGTCTGATATTTCAGTTACAAGAGTACCATATAGCGGGACTAAACACGAGTAGGTTTCGTAATGTGAGGGATGAAATAATGAGATTTAGATATATTTTAAGAAAAGTTTTTGTTTGAGAATGAGAATCAGTTTTAAACAGGTCTATATTATGTTAAAATCTCCCCGAATGAGACACCATTTTCTATCTATCTGGCATGTTTCAAGGATGGAGAGCAACCTATCGTTGAAATAATCCATATACCTTGTCCTGGAGGACGATAAACTAGTTTGTTTGAAAGGACAACTTCAACAAAAAGATATTCACAGCATTCAGATTCGTCAAGGTAGGACAGGTCATATCTCACGATACCTGATGTAAACGTTGAGAAAATATATACAATGCTACTCCGCTACCTCGACGTTTAGAGCGTTGCAATGCAACTAGATTATAACCAGGCAAATTGAAGAGGTTGGTACTGTCAGCATTTAACCAGCATTCCGAAATGCCAATGACAAAAAACGGATATTTTAGGGTGTGAATATATCCAATGATGTCACCAAAATGTTTAGGAAGACTGCGAGCATTAAATTGTATAAAAGAGATTTGGGTTGCTCAAAAGATAACACAGGTTTAAGTTTGTATAACGTCACAAAGAAAGTACATTATGATGTGACAATGGGTTAAAGTTAATACCGCTTTAAGCTACCGGCCCCAGATTGTCACCCACACTGTTGTCATATATGTGACATTCCAGATGACCTTAGTATAGCATTGGCGAAAATGAAACTTATTTCTCGAGACTACAATTAGTTATCTACTCGATCTTACAGGTATAGTGTGAACCATCATTTTATAACATTCTTAATACTCGTATTTTCAATACTTCAGATTTACAAAGAAAGAAAAAAAAAAGACAACCTTGATAATAGGGGACTATAGTATTAAAGTGTTAAGAAACCAAAAGTACAGTGAGTCTGGGTAGATAGAGTGCACACAGGATATTTAAAAAATTGTATTTTGCGTGTGTGGATAACTTTCGGTATCCTGTTAGTACCCAATTGGCCCCTTAAATTGCACGGTGGACTTTTCTTGCCATATCGATTGTGTCTGTTACATCAACTATTACTCAATAGTCATCTAGAGTAGTATATAAACAAACTTTCATATTATGTTATTCAGCTCCATAGCGAATGGTTTAGTCCTGAGCTTTCTGCTAGGAAACAATATGTCGTCTATATATACAGCAATACCAAATCAGGCCCGGGGGCCGTTCACTTTGAGGATTTCTCGAGGTTCCATCCTTGGGCCCACCTTATTTCTAAACGACATTAGGCCTAATACCATCTAACGCTGCATTTTACAACACAAGTCTGGAATACTCTTCAGATTCTATTGAAAACGCTATTCGCGAAATGAATACAGAATTGCATAGAGTCTCCACTCGGAATGTTTTGCTGCTAATCGACTTTCCTTAAATGTAAATAAAAGTAAATATATGGTAATACTATACCTCATATCGGCCACTTGCTATCTCGCTCAATCGCCTTACATAAACAGAAAAAAGATAACGAGATTTAACATATCGTTCTCGCTCCCTCGACGTTTACACTTTGAAGAAAAAAATATAAAATCTCGTGGTTTTTTAGTAAGGATTGGGCTAGGGAACGAGAGCGCAAGGTTTGACTGTTAAATCTCGCTCCATGGTGAAAGCATGCGCATGTCAAATGCAGCACACGAAACGGAAGCTCAAACTTATTTGTTTTAGAAGGTAAGGATTGCTAACAAACACGTCCTGCCCTCTTATCGTATATTAAGAGAGATTGTAATAATACTTACTTTGTCACTCGGAAGCAATCGAATGTACTGCGCACATCATCGCGGACGTGATACGATCATCGCCATTGTGACCGGAACTTTTTCACAGCCTGTGGGTCAAACTGCCAAAGTAGCCTACACAGATTCCATAGTTTCCATTTGTTTTAGATTCAGAACACAATTTACTCCTAAACTAAATATTGAGCATCTAAAGCCATATGAAATTCGCTCGATTACCTTATATTTTCCTACGTGTTCAATGTCCATACGGCGGTAAATAGGCTTCCGGCGAACAAAAGGTACCATGTTTATACATATTCATACACCTATAAGCCGAGCTTAGTGATGACAGTGAAAAAGAAAATTACTTGAGGTTTAGGCGAAAGCTTACTTTGTGGAAGAAGTGCATGATAGGCAATTCAATAAAACAGTTGTAATATCTGCTGTAGAGATTTAAAATGTAGGCCTATATCTCGTGGTTTTCAAATTCCGCCATCTTGTTTTCTTTAGAACACGAATAGGCCCACTCGAGAACGGGAGAACACTAGTACACGAGAACGCGAGATTGCGACATTTAGCAGTAGGCCTAAATAAATATCACTCCCTCGTGCACTCTTCGTTCTGATTATAAATTTGAAAAACACGAGATTTATATATCTACTCTACAGATTTGTTGTTTTGTTACTGCATGCAGGTCGAGGAGCAAAGGAGCGAGAACGGGAGAACTCAAAATAGCATAGCGTTTTCCAATCATCTCAGCCCCTAAGGACAAGATCTGTCTGTTTGCAATACTTACCTTCGTGTTACAAATAACTTGGAGCTTGCGTTTGATTTGTTGAATTCGACATGTGTAGGCTATGCTTTGGCCGGAAAGCGAGATTTTGTTGTTAAATCTCGAGTTTTCGTGTCCTCGCCCATCTTAACTTACAAAACCACGGGCAATACATATATATTTTTCTTCTTCAAAGCGTTAACCTCTATAGGGAGTGAGAGTGCGAGGTTTAACTGTTTAATATCACTCTCGTTATCTCCCAGTTCGACTGAAGGAATTTGAAATCCACGAGATTTACTTATTGAATCTTGCGTTTTATGTGTAGGCCTATGTTTATGCATGGCGAGGTGCAGACAGCCATGCAGTGGCCGCTATGAACTTCCATATATATACCGCCAAATAAGAAAAATGCTTCATTCGATCGCTCGCTTAATTGTATCCATAATAATGTAATCGAGCGGACTTCTCGATTTAAAGAATATGGGTACATTGTATCAAATTTGTTTTTTAAGAAAGGCTTAGTTAAACATATCAATCAAATTTGTTTAAAAATCTCCCGATACATTTGGTATCGTTCGATCAAACTTATCGTCTTATTCTCCCCGTTCTCTTGGTTCTCGGAAATGGAACAATCTCCCTTTACAATTGAAATCCATCAGATCAATATCGTTGTTCAAATCATGTCTAAAGAATTATCTTCTTAATACGTAAGTCTTATAATGAATCACGTCTGTATTTCAATGAAATATTGGGTCGTTTATAAATATCAATAAATAGGAAACAGCCACCAGATTCCATTGATAGTAATTGTATGTATTACATATTTATCTGTACTAGGGATAAAACAAGCCGTCACGGGTTTTACTCCCCAGTGGTCATGTATGTTTTCAAATATGTTTATCTTTCATTGTCCTTTTGGTGAATAAAGTTCAATTCAATTTTATCTCATTTCAAATCGTGTGTAAGTAAGAAAACATATCCTTTATAGAAAAAATTAAAAAATCTAGGTAAAAATCCTTTCTAATCGAGTTAAAATATTTCTACCTTAGTAGATGTAATGATTGAATTACACGTTCAGCCACACCATCAAAACAACCCGGAACATTAAATAATGTCAATATAACTATTTTTTACTCAAGTAGAAATTATTTCTACTGAGGTGGAAATTATACCAGTATCTACCTAAGTAGAAATAGATTAACTCGAGTAGAAATGATTTTTACTGAGGTAGAGATGTTTAAACTCGGGTTGTAATTATATTTGCCATTGTAGTAATGTTTTAACTTGAGTTGAAATAATATGTTGGCCTAAGTTAGTAAAAAATATTTGAACTCTGGTAGAAATGATATCAACCGAGGAGAAACCATTTTTAGAAATAGTTTAACTTGAGTAGAAATGATTTCTACGAAGGTGAAAATAGTTTCACCCGAAATGAAATGATATCAAGTGGAATAGAAACTATATCTACCGAGGTAATAATATATGCACTTTAAGAAAAATGAAAATAATAAATTCTGCCACCGTAGATGACTGATTTACGCATATGTTAATATGAGTTAATTTAATATTACTGAAACTGTATTTTAAATAAACCGTTGGAAAAAATGTGACTATGGGATTATGTTTCCCTACTCGGGAAATTAGAGTAGACCTGTGTATTTTTATAATAGGGTGGTCACCTTGTTATGGTTTATACATATAAGATCAATTCAACTGCAAAGAGTGAGTGGAGGTACACTGCGTTGATTGACAAGGAACGACAACTCTGGAAGCGGTAGCACTGTGCAGTGATGGGGGATTTGGGAAGAAGAGGCCCGGATATGGGTTGGTAATTTTACGAAGTCACTCAAATTAATCCTTTTCTTTGTTAAAAATGTGATGTACGACAAAAAACTGTGCAGGGAAGTTTTGGATAAGATGTTGAAATGATGACAATAGCCTGTTGTGTCGTAATGTTTGTGCAAGATTATTGACAGCGCAAAACACGGACATTGGTTTGGATCATGGGGTGCTCAACTTTCGTTCAATATTTAAACAAATGGTGTTGAATGTTGACGTTTCTGGTTTAAGCATTAATGCCGACAATACGATTATGTGACATTTCGTCCCTTCATTTCTGTTGAATGTTATATACTAGGACTTTATCTCCATCAGCTGTAAGACGAAGAGACTTCCTTAAGTTTGTGACTCTACAAAATAACTACATGTAGACTTAGTGTCTGTTTACATTTGCTCTGTTAAGTTTATTTTTGGCTACCCTATGTGACTTAGAAAAGCTGTGTGGTTTTGACTCAGAACTGGATTGCACCGTTTGTGAAACACTTAGGCAGGACACCACTCAATTGGGAAATGAGTCAATATTTTGCTCAACTACAATTGTACAGTTTATTTTGTAACATTACTGATGTGTTCAACAAAACAAAACTACTAGATGTGTATTCAAATGACAGATGTCTCGGCCAACAATAATTCACCTGATAGAAAGTCAATAGTGATCAGAGAGATTTTGTAATCTGGTAAGTATCACATACTTATATTGGAAAAGTTGGGAATTGATCCACCACTATAATAAAATGCAAAGCTAATAAAAAACTAATCCTAAACCTATCCATAAAACTATAAAACTAACCCTGAAACTAATCCTAAACGAAACGCTAAACTAACTATAAACCTAACCCTATATTTATAATATAAATCCTTAAACGCTAGTTTCATGTGACGGACCAATTCTATAACTAGACCCTTAATATTAAGTCAAGACTTTTAACCAGGTATTGATCTTAGTGCAGTGCTTCTTCTATATAGAACATTTTTAGTACTTGTTCCAGGCAACCTCGACATTATCTCGTCCTGTATACTAGAGATTTAGCAGTATGCCGTAATTAAACCACAGATGAAAAGTACAAATTACCATCAATATTGCACAAATTTCTAAGATATAAGAAATTAAATTTAAAAAAAAAGAAGTACCAAAGGGCAATATGGTTAATAATACCAGTGCATGTAAATTATTCACGATAGAATTGTGAATAAAAATAAGGCCTTTGTTACATGTGTAACTGGTGGCTGAACCTCTCTTGTTTTGAGTAGGGAATATATTGCCTCCCTCAGACCATGTCATATTTATGTAGCAGAAATCTAGCCTCTCAGTTTAGTTTCCATTAGTTTATCTCTTGTAGAAATAACAGATGACTAACTTGTGGTTGGTGAAAGCCCTGTAACTTGTTTGTGGTAAATTGACAAGGCTTTAAGGAATTACGTAAAATTCTTGAAATAGACTGCAAACTAACAACCATGGCATTCATTTTCTTTATTTTGTTTTTATTGTTCATTGATATTTTTTTTATAAATTGGTGTATTTTTTAAAGTTTAGAATATAAAAATTGAAGATTGTAATTTAATTTTTCTAACATTGAATTTTATAAACATATCTTTATGGAAAGACATATGATACATGCTATGTGTATGTTGTATCACAGCAGTAAAACCAGAGATAAACTATTTCTCTATTTTGAGTTTGTGAACTTTCCATAATATACTCAACAGTCTTGACAATTTAATCTTCCTTTGGTTTCTTTTCTTTGGTGAGGATATACATACAGACTGAGACAGACTGACCCAATCAGGGCTTTTGCCACCACCCTGCTCTAACACAAACAAACTTGAACCTTGGTAGAAACTCAACTCCATAACAGCTGTTTGTTTTTACTGTACAGATTATCCCACATTCTCTACAAGAGTTGTTGATTCTTGCAAGGATCAATAACTCTGGTATTCATTGGTCATTTGAAGAAAAAAATATGTTGAACCGAGGCATCCATCTTTAAACTTTTACATTTGATGCAATTCTTTTTTTCTTTTCTTAGTTTGTTTTGTAAAATTATATAAGACCAGCAAAATGAATGTTATATTATAGTTATTATTTATTATTTTTTTGCCCATAAATTTGGGGCTTAATAAACAAGTGCCTGTCCAAAAAACCAACAAATAATAAAAGAGTGTTTGCTGAAAAAAGTTGGGGCAGTAGGCCGGTCCAATGGTCATTTTTAATTATACCACACAAATTTTGCGTATAAAGAAAATCTTAACCTAAACTTAAACTCAGAGGAACAAAATTCTATAGTATTTCAAAATTGCTGAGGAATTGCAGGAGTTCAAATATACAAACTATTAAGTAACACTTAGTTTGATATCAGTAGCCCTCTGGCCAAGGGCAGTATGTTTACAGATTATATTCATGTTGTTATCATACTTAGCACTGGAGAAACATTTTCTTTCCAATAGCCATAGCACTTCACTGACTTCACTTCACATTTTATGGTTGTGTTAAGAGTCACGGCTGGGTAATGGCAAACACACATAATATTAAATTATTATAACAGCCTTAGTAGGTAACAACTACAATATATACCAACAGCTTCATATCAAATAAATCGCTAGACTTCACAAACAGTGTATATACCCCAAATGTATATAGAGTCAAATGATCTGTGTCTGGTGTTGACAACTTGGTATAAGATAACTGCATGCCCAAATATATTTTTGTATAAATGTAGAGAAAGAAAATTTTGCTTGCCTCCGCCGGGATTCAAACTCCGGTCTCTGGCTAGCAGGGCCAACACTCTAACCGACTATATATACAATTGTGAACAATGAGCGCCAAGTTTTCTTTGTTGTTGTTGTCATCTTTAGTAAGTTTGTATATATGCCTGACCCTCTTGTCATTTTTATTATTTTTTAGTCATTATTTAAAGCAGTACAGGTAGACAGGGTCCAGAGTGGGCTTTGCTATAACATGCTCTAACACAAATAAACACTGACCTTTCTAAACTCCAAAGTAGCTGTCTGCCAGCCAGGAGAGCAAATTTTGGGAGACACTGAAATCAGTCCATCCATCCATTTAATAAGGCTGCAGTTTTCATTTTCATTTTGTAGTTCTTTTTATGAAATCATGTATGACTGGCATTTGGTAGTAAAATATATTGTTAACCCTTAGGCTATTATTAAAAAGATGAATGATCCTGTCCAAAATTAAAGTTGATGTTTAAGAAATTAACTACCCTAAATCCTCAACAAATTCGACCGTAAGGGCATAAGTTTTAAGTAATTTGCTGAATTTATATAAAAAAGGACTTTGGAACTAAAACTTATATTCTTTATACATGTAGGTAGTTTCTAGTCTGAGGTTCATAAACATTTCAGAAAATGTGTTTCTACACTTCTTGGCTTTTGTAGAACATGTAGTTTGTTGAGTGGTAGAAGGGTATATTTGTTGAGGATTTAGGGTAACAACACCTGTGTGAAATGTGGACTATGTCACTTGATCTTAAGGTCCTGAAATTTCAATTTTTGAATCAATGCATGTCCAAACGTTAATTGTTCTGGCTAACAAAGCAAAACATTGATATGTTTGAAGTTAAATTGATTGTGTTTTCCCCTCATTATCACATACATGTATATCAATCACCCAATATGAACAAAAATTAAATCATAAATGAAAATGAAAAAAACTTCTCCTAAATATCAGCATAGTTTCTGATCTTTGTGTTATGGTTGTCTTAAAGAAGTGAATGAAGTGACTTTTAGACTTTAAAGTTAATCCCTTCAGGTGACCTTAGTGAAGAAAGAAAAAAAATAACAGTTAACAACTGTGGATTTTACTGATACAAGACCAGAAAATGCTATCTTGCCTAGAAAGGGGAAGTTAGAAACTGTGGTCAACTGTAACTTAGACTACAAGTAAAGGGAGATCTGGTCTAGGGGAACAGATGTGGTACATCAGTAACATGGTGCTTTTGCCCGAATCAGCAGGGTACCAAGAGTGTTAAGTTCTGCTTGTTAGGAAGTCTTGGGTTAGAGGACTAGTAAGTTCAGGGCT
This sequence comes from Katharina tunicata, assembly GCA_032466195.1. Taxonomy (NCBI): domain Eukaryota; kingdom Metazoa; phylum Mollusca; class Polyplacophora; order Chitonida; family Mopaliidae; genus Katharina; species Katharina tunicata. The sequence continues at coordinate 2,840 of JAVFBZ010161458.1, read as the reverse complement.
GACTAGTGACTTGGGAGAGTGGCCCACAACAAACTTAAAGGGCCACTTTTTCAGTTGCATGTATTCCTTGTATCCTAAATGCTCGACAAATTCGAGGCCCTTTACAGCTTATAAAGCTACATTTCATGCAAAGGGTAAGAAGTGTAGATATGCAATTTTGAAATTGTTATGAAGTTCAGACTTTAAATTACCAGAAAGTGTAAGTTTTAGGTCCAAATTCACACTTAAACATTCAATAAATGACTTAAAGTTTGTGCCCTTAGAGCCGAGGATGAATTTGTTGAGGATTTTCTGGTAATATTAATGCCTCTGCTGTGCTAAATTCCCGATTTTTGTAATTGTATGTAATTGATATTAGCATCATGGCAGAAATGAATAATAATAATATGAGGGGCAAGAAGAAGACAGGGGAGCTGCGGAGGGGGTGGGTGCAGGTGCTCTTATATTTGTAACAGAATACATGTACCTTAAAGTATAACATGAGAGCAAACACACACATTTTTCATATAAAGCTGTAACGGCGGGTGGTTGGTTTGGAGCTTCCTGGTGCTCTCTGTGCTTAGGGGCTGCTGCAATTTAGTGGTGTCCTGTTTTAGTCCCATCCTAGTCTGTTGCCAATGTGGTTGAGAATGGTTTTCTTCACTTGGGGTGGCGCACGCACCATCATCTGAGTGAAATAACCTTAAATACAGCATAAAAGGGACATACATGTACTTCTTCAATTTGATGACTGTTTCTTTTATTTATGTCCACGTTCAGGGACTGCTCTTGTAAAAAGTAAAACTTCAGTAAGTAATACCGGTAATGCAAGTACAAGAAGTAGTAAGGTTTGACAGATGGATTAATGGCATGCAAAAGAAAAATCACTAAAGTCAACAATTTTAACATGCAAGCTTATATACTGTACAGTTTTCTTTATCTTACTGATCTTGCTTCATACATGTGCTATTATTGAAGACAACTCTTTATATGAAGAATGAAATAAATTCCAATATTTTTTTTAAATGGAAGATTCTACTTGGTAGTGATTGGTTGGATCTTCTTGTACACTTCCTTATTAGGTAGCAGGTAAATCGATGGCACAGTGTGTTGTGCCTATTCAGTGGTGTTTGTAACCAGTGACATAATGGGTGGTTTCCTTTACCCACGGCCATCAGGCTGGCACGTTAGCACCCCGCCATTTGAGTGACAAAAAAAGTTTTGTGTAAAACTCCTATTAAACAAACAATAAAGTTTTTAATATTTTGTGGAAAAATTACCAAATTTAGTCTTTTTAACGCTCTTCTTTATCAGTTTATGCGTATTTAATTTTCAGAATAGATTATTGTCTAAAGAATGACTGAGGAGGCCGACCCGGACGGTGAAGTGGCCCCTGATAGTCTTTCCATGTTATCTGTGAGTGCTGAGGATGATAAGATTGATTGGAAAAGTCGATATGAAACATTGGAATCTTCATTGGAACGTTTCAAATCACAAACTGTCACAATCAGACAGACACTTGCAGAAAAGGTGAGGCCTTTGAAAATGTTTCCTTTTATTATTTAATTCGAAAAGGAGGGTAGTAGTGTAGTCATACATGTTTAAAGTAAATTTATACACTTATGCTTAAACACGATTCAAATCAAGTAAACAAGAGGGAGGATTTTACAGAGAAATATATCAAAAGTTGTTTATCCATAATATCTTACATTATTCTAATAGAAAACAGTAACTGTAAATGTTACAAATGTATGCGCTTGAGGAAAGTCTAAATTAAATTTAATAATTTTGGAAGACTCCCAAAGTGGGACATTGAAATTTTATTTTAAATTTGCCAAAATACAGTTTGTTTTTATAGTGTATTGTATTGAATAGTGTAAATTAATGTATTCTGAAGAGAAATGGGCCTCGTCTGCCTGTCACATTTTGTTTCCGGAGCTTAACGGACATCTTTATGTAATTTGGTACATGTACGTGTATCAATTGGTGAGCTGGTCCATTTTGATATTTAGAGATTTCCAAAAAATCTATGTATTTTTTTTTCAGTTTCTTTGCAAACTAAATCATAGATTAGAGATAGTTGAGGTTAACCTTTGATTCTGGCTACAGTTGCAAAACTATTTACTATTTCTTTCTGATATTTGATACACACATCAAGAATAAGTTGAAGTGATGCCTTTGCTACTTAAGAATTGTTATAGAAATAAGTTCTGCTGTTCCCCAGTCTGAGGGACCAATTTATCATGATGAGCATAATGGCCAAAAACTTAACGGATCTTTATGAAATTTAAGACACATATCAAGGAAGTCATGAACTAATATGTCAATTTATTAAATAATCATAAATAAACTGTTTATGTTGTCAGTTGTCATTTAAGAATGTGTACAGCCTTTAATAAGACCCAAGCAAATTAATAAATGTAGATTATAAGCCAACTTTTTTTTAATAAAAGCAGGTTTCAGATCTGATGATATAAATGTATACGTGTTGTTTGAACAATGACAGTGCTTACTCATGAGATAATCATGTATCTGTGAATCTGTCAGTTTCTCATCTGTCTTCATGATTTATTTGTTATCAATAATAGATCAAACACTCTTACCTTTAGATGAAAGTTGTTTTATCGAGGCTTATCAATAACCACTACTTGAATACACGTAACACAAGGCTTTATGGATGACAACTTCTGGTTGATTAGTTTGCAACGTTTCGATGTCTATTCTAACATCGTTTTCAAGCGTGTGATACAACAGGAGACAAGCTTATTATATATGTACAAAACAAAACAAAAAACTGTGTTTTTTACAATTATATGATGAGAAGGATGTATAGTTAGTTGAAGGGTTTGACTAAGTACACA